>JAGXJF010002615.1:0-14852 GCA_019208055.1 Stipa capillata | reverse complement strand
GGAATTGGTTCAAGGTGGAGATTGTTGAAAAGTGATCCGAATTCAGTTACCGTGTTGGACATAGCACCGAATCATGCTAGACGTAGCATCGTACGGTGTGGGGATTCGCGCTGGTACCGGCGTAACCGAGTACAACTCATTGTCTTGTCCTTCAAAGACTCTTGTAATTACCCCTATATATATGCCCCGGTAGTCGCACCTAAAGACTGTCCTGTGGTCTCGTGCTTGTAATACTTTTCCCATCATAGTAAGATTACGCCTTCGTGCGTCCGTGGTTTTTTCCCGCAAGAGTTTTCACATAAAAATCTGTCTCTTGTTTCTAGATCAATCTCTAATATCACAACAATAATAAAAAATCAAACACAGGGAGAATAAGGTAAAAAAAATGCAAAATGGAAGAATAAAGCCCCATCCCCTTCACACCGCATAAATTATTCCACGCCAACTGGACGAACCCAAGGCCCGAGCATTTCCCTCCCGTTCTATAAAACCTCCCGCCCCGCCCCGCTCGAAAAGCCAGCTCCTTTCCAGCAACTCAGACCTCACTCACCCCACACCATTAACGCAGCGACAGCAGAATACAGCTCCCAGCTCAGCTCAACCGCAACAGCATCGTCGCCGGCGTCGACTCGATGGCCAAATGCAGCAAGATCCGCAACATCGTCTGGCTCCGGCAGACGCTGCGGCGGTGGCGGTCCCGCGCCGCGGCGCGCTCGGCGGGCGGCGGCGCGGTGGCGGTGGTGCCGGCGGGGCACGTGGCAGTGTGCGTGGGCGGCGCGTCGCGGCGGTTCGTGGTGCGCGCGGCGCACCTCAACCACCCCGTGTTCAGGGAGCTGCTCCGGCAGGCGGAGGAGGAGTACGGGTTTCCGTCCGCGTGCGGCCCCATCGAGCTCCCCTGCGACGAGGTGCTCTTCGAGCACGTGCTCCGCCACCTCTCCTCCCCGTCCTCCGCCGCGCGGTTTGTCACCCTCGAGGACCTGAAGGCCGGCGCACTCTCCTGCTGCTGCGCCGCCGTCGGCGAGGCGCTCCCGCTCCTCCGCGGCATCTCCTCCGACAAATTTGTCTGGTGATTCAAGCTAGCCCAGCCAGCTAGCTAGCTGCACGCGCTCCACGCCATTGTGGCGTGGTGGCCGTCGTGCTTTCCTTTTCCTTTTCCTTTTCTTTTTCTTTTTTTGCTCTCGCTCCATTGCCGAGAGGAGCTGAGCCGCGACGGAGCAAGAGAGCGGCCGGCCAGAGGCGGAGGCGGTGAGGTGAGATGGCTGAGAAAGTCTTTGGATTTTGAGACGGCCAAGTCTAGCCATCCATTCATTCCCTTGTCAAATCCGGGAAAATTATTTAGTGCCGGAGATTAATTTTTTTATTTTTCTTCTCATTTTTTTCTTCGCTCGATTAATAATTCTCCACTGTAAATAGTAACTTGTACTACTGCTATTCGGGCAAAATTCCAAGTGAAGTGAAACATTCTTTTTTCTTAGCACAGTCGTCACTGCAAGTGAAGCATTTCTACTACTTGGTAATCGAAACTTCTCGTGTCCTGTGCGAACACGGAAAATTAAATTCTCTGATTGTTGTGAGAATTGAATTGTTTTCTAAGTAGTTCCAGATTTCCAGATGAGAACTAACATTTTTGAATTGTACTAATCGGCAGGGGTAGCTTAAAATATGATTTGACATCTTATCTTCGCCTTTTAGCTTTATGGAGAAAAGGATTGTGTAGGAGGTTAGTAGAAGCTTACTAGTAGAATATGGGTGTTCACGCTGTCGCTAGGCTGGTTGCAATGATTATGGTATTATCATGTACCAGCTACCGGTCGAATAATGACTAATTGAAACTGCGACATAAGTACTCCCAAATCGCAACTGCTAGCGCTATTGTGCGGCCAGCTACTTTTCAGTTCCTTTCCCTGAGAGTGGAAATTAAAGCGATTTTCTTAAGATCATCTGGCCCTAAAGCTATCACCGTAGCTCACAAAGTTGATCTTTTTAAACTTTACTTTTGTTAGCAGTTTGGAATCTTGACACATAACGTCCACTTTTTACAAAACACTGAGGCAGCAACTGCAACTTTGGGTAGTGGTAGCAAGTAAACACTGCACGACTTTTTCAGGGCCCTAAAGCTTTGAAAGATTCTCTCCTCCCTCTCCAATCTCTGGCAAACTAGTACTAGATTATCATTCGATCAGGTTAGCCTGCAGAAACGAGGCAATCATACGAGAGACCAGAGGCCATGCATTTGCAGTGGCCCCTGCTAATCCAATCATCCAAACGAATTTAACACCATAAAGTGCTGACACTGTGTAGACAGAGGGCGTGTGTGTGTCTGATGTTAAAGTCCTGCCTGACCCGTGAACCTCCTCGGGTTGGTGTGCTTTTTTACTGTGACGTGGCCGTGGTGCATTGGTGCTGCCCCACCACAACCCTAGTCTGGTGCTGGTGAGGCGAGAGCATGTGGGTGGTGGGGCCGGACGCATGTGTGTTGATACCCGGACCGGGACGGCGCCATTGCACGGTGGGACCGACCACCAAACCAAGGTCGCGCGGCGTCCCGTCCGTCCGTAGTCCTTCTGGCCTTTGCGATCCGTTCGTCCCCTTTTTCTTTCTACTAGTAGCTTTCGTTTCCGTTCCTGCAAGTGCAAGGAAAACCCAGGAGGTCAGGGAGGGGAGCGTACGGTCTGGGCAAGAAAAGATGATCAGTGTGTCAAAGAGATATACTCTATCTTTCTAGAAATATAAGATGCATATGTTTTTCAAATTTATTTTTGATCAATAATTTATTCAATAATATATAGATTACATGATATAAAATTAATACCATTGAAAGTGTTTTTAATACGAATCCAGTGATATCAATTTTGTCTCATATAATTAATATATTGTTGAATAAATTCTTAATTAAAGATAAATTTTAAAAAGTATATGTGTTTTACATTTCTGGACGGAGAGAGTACTAGTCACAGGTTACGTGTAGCCACTGGAGTGGCATGCCGTGCATACCGCGATTGCTGTACGTTTTCGAGGTCTGGGCTCCGTCACAGATCAATTCAGTTGCACCATGGACCGCACCACTGGCCCATACGCTCCGGCAATCACTGGGCAGGCCCAAGAAAAACACAACGCGCCCACCCAACTCATCACGACGGCTTCCCCCCAGCAACCCTAACCGCCCAACCCAACCCCGCAACCCCAACTCCCGCGCCAACACCCACACCAACGCCGCCGGACGCACCACGGCTGAACCCTCCACTGCGCCGCCCCCGCTGCCGCGCTCTCCACTCCGTGCGTTACCCCCTTCCACCGCTCAGGTGGTTTCCAGCGTGAAGGAGGATGAGGAAGCTCAAGTTCCACGAGAAGAAGCTGCTCAGGAAGACCAACTTCCTCGAGTACAAGAGGGAGGGCGGCCACCGCGAGGCTGCGGTCACGCAGCGCTACGGCCTCGTCGAGAGGGACGACTACAAGAAGTACTGCTCGCCGGTCAACCAATCCCGTCCTCTCCTCTCCCACCCACCCTCTCTCTCCCTATCGATTTCGTAGTATATATCGATTATTTCCAGGATTTATCAGTGTGTCCTGTTTCGCGTTCCGTTCAAAAAATCGTACAGTGATTGGATCTCGTCCAAGAATTTGTTACGTGGGTGCTGCCGTCTAACTTTGTGATCGTTGTGTGCCGGCAGGTATAATGGGATTTGCTTGATGGCGCAAAAGCTCGTGAACATTATAAAGCAGATGGATCCGAGGGACCCTTTCAGAATCGAGATGACTGACATGCTGATCGATAAGCTGTACGTTACTGCAGGTCCTCCCACCTTATTTTTCCATCTGACTGTAAGCTGTTATATGTATTGGGTATTTTATTTTAAGTTTGAACTGGACGACTGTATCCGTCATGTGCGGTATCCTTACAAATGTTCCATGTTTATCTGCGATTGCCGATTTAATTGTTGTAGAGTTAAGAGAGAAGTAAGAATCTGCGCTATAAGTTATGGTTTACTGAACTAAGTGTATTTTCAATCTATATCATTAGTACTTGACTACTTGCTCAGAATTTCTTTTTGATAATGCAAGCCGTGGCATTGCATAACCCTCTCGGAGATTACCGGCATTTCATTACATTCTTATGGCATTGCATAAACCCTCTCGGAGATTACCGGCATTTCATTACATTCTTATACTTCTGCTTATGTTGGAGCATGCATTCTAGTATTTAGTTCCTTAAACATGGCAATCAATTGTTTGTTTGGATACCCCACTATTGATACTCCCATGTATTAGGAAAGCTGGGATACCGTCTATATATTTTGCTGGTTCAGTGCGCCATCTTATTAGCTAACATCTGAAGCTAATTCCTTTCGACCAAATAATGCATTTCTTGCTTGATTTTTCTTTGCCACTTCCATTTTTTCCTTGCTACTTTTACTGGCCTGCTCATTTGTCTAGTCTAACTTAGTTTTCTTAAATTTCAGGTATAATATGGGTGTAATTCCAACAAAAAAGAGCTTGGTTAAATGTGAGAATCTTTCAGTGAGCTCCTTCTGCAGGTCTCTGTCTCTCTCCAAATTGTAGCAATGCTTTGCCTTCCAGTCAGTGTTAGCTTTGTTGAATGGTGCATTTTATTTGTCAGCTATTTTCTGACTAATCACTTAATGTAGTAGCTATGTTGTAGGAAGCTACATGACATATAGTATTCCACTTACCATATTGTTTGCTAAACTATTGTAGGCGGAGACTTGCAACAGTTATGGTGAAGCTCAAGTTTGCGGAACACCTTAAAGAGGCTGTGACGTACATTGAACAAGGGCATGTGCGTGTAGGCCCAGAGACGGTCACCGATCCAGCCTTTCTTGTAACCAGGAACATGGAGGACTTCATCACCTGGGTGGATTCCTCAAAGATCAAGAAAAAGGTTATGGAGTATAATGGTGCATTGGACGATTATGATGCCATGATTTGAGAATGTCACTGGTAGAAATTTTTGGGACCATCAGTGTAGCAACTCGTGTGATGTTTTTGAAACCTGAATCTGAGGCTACCACATATATTGAGGTAGTTAGCAACTTGCATGTCCATTGGGCCATGTCAGTGTTGTGTGATGAAGCTCAACTGCTATAACGTGCTAATGCCTAATGAGCTCATACGTAGGTACCCCCTTACGTTTTGCATTGCACATGCTGATATACAATATCACGCAGAAATTGTGATGTTGGGCGTAATATATGCAATGTGTGTGCTTCCCTGTGCAAGTTTATCAAAGTGCTTTGTGCTTTATTCCTATATCAGCAAGTTCGTGCTGCTGAGCATTTGA
Source organism: Stipa capillata (assembly GCA_019208055.1). Classification (NCBI taxonomy): domain Eukaryota; kingdom Viridiplantae; phylum Streptophyta; class Magnoliopsida; order Poales; family Poaceae; genus Stipa; species Stipa capillata. The sequence continues at coordinate 9,553 of JAGXJF010002615.1, read as the reverse complement.
TCTCCATGATATTACCGCTTTGTTTTTGTATTGCCTGCATTTTCCTGTCTATGAATTACAATGATATAGGTGTAAGATAGAATTTTTATGTAAGATAGAATGATATTTACTAGGTACAATGGTATTGCTTTTTCCACGAAGGTTCAATGATACCTACTAGCACCCCAAATGTCAGAAAGTTTAGTTGTCACCTGGTAGGTTGTGCAGATGTTTTTGAGGCTTGAATCTTGATTTCAGTTTGAGATGAAACTTATATATAACTAAATTAAGCATGAAGCCTTGTCATATATTCGTACATGCCTTAATATTGCCTTAAACGAGAGTAAATGTAACTAGAAATCTCTGTAAAATCAATTCAACATGCTTAAGTTGCAGTGCAGCAGAATTTCCAGTCAGATTTCAGCAAGAATAATTGGGCTGTGCAAACAGAAAATGTGAATATCTTAAAACAGTATGGAGGGAAGAACCCGCACAAGAATAGTACATAATGTTCATGGATTTCACATCAAGATCACGGCCAAGTTCCCATCAACTTACATGTCAGTGCACAGCCGACAAACATCTGCTATGCTAAACTATTAGCAGATGCTGCGTGCTGCATGGAAATTTCTCGATTCGAAGATTTGATTACTATAAGTACAGGCATTACGATGGCACACTCCGCAGATTACTCCATCCAGCCAGAAGCCGCAATGCACAGTCAGCACATGCATCTGTGAAACTTCTGCAAAGTAGTTTTGAAGCCTGGGTCATTCAACTGGAAGTATGAGCTCTGAAGAAAGAGTAAACTAGACATAAATTTGATACTACCCCAGCGTTACCTAATATCCCGTCAGCAACATTAACTATGAATCGTGAGGTTCTGAATCAACTGGTAACGTTTCAGATTCTCTACTGCATTTGGTTTCTTGCATCTCCACCTCAACAGTAATCACATCTTTTGGCTTCCCGTTTTCTGTCTCCATCCTTCTTACCTTCTCTTTTTGTATGGCACGTAACTCATACCTATAAGAAAAGAACATGTTTTTAAAATGTTGATGTTCTCAATAATCCATGGTAGGAGAGAATGAGAGTATCCTATAGCAGCTGGGGCTGAAGTATCTGACAATTGCACATCAAACATCAATCTATATCGGTCCTCAAGTCTCAATGGCTGTTGACAAGAGTAGCTGATAGCAAATTTTGCAGAAGGTTGCAAAGAACTGTATAAATTTTGGTCTACCATCATACATCATGGCATTAATGTTAGCCTGAATTATGGAAGTCCAGCAAAAAAATTTTTTTGGCAATATGGCTGCATGTCAAGAGAACACTACAAGTACCTCCAGTAGTTCGGTATTAAATCTTGAACAACTTAATGAATACATCTTAGAGACTGATCAAGGATGGTTAATTCTTCTTTCAGGCTATCTATACATTTATAAAATCCACTCAATGTAATCTTTCAGGCAGTAAAAGTTAGCGAAGTACATCAATGAGCAATCACATCTGTGGCTCCAACGTTCCATAATACTAAGTTGCTTTATTAAGATATTGGTGCGATGTGAGAAAATTTATGAAATCAATGGTACCAGTAAGTACTATAGCTATCTCTAGTGGAAGCATTACACCTCAAAGAAGAATTAAGCAAACAGAGATCACACTTTACATGATGATCTCGAAAGATCCAGATCCCTGTTTGCTGAATGTATTGAAATACAGGTCCTCATATTTGACATAATTTAATTTCTTCAGATGCAAATCCCTTTTGCTGAATGTTTGTGTACAAGGACATCAAAATCTTACCGGAGATAATTATGTTTGGACATGGAATTACTTTGGTGGACAACAAGGAACTGCATGGACTACAATTCCTAACTGACTATTTACAAATCAACGCGAGATGCTATTCTCAAGTTAGTCTGTGTTCCATATTAAATCGCGTGACTAATTTTCACACATTGATCAGTTGTGGCTCAACACAGATAAGCTAATTGAGCTCTGAGACTGGAACACTGCATGTCGCATATATGTGAAAGCTTCAGAGATAAGAGCTTACGGCAAGATGTAGGTCTTGGCGAGCAGGAAGTATATCCTCCAGAACTGCTTATCCTTCATGTGGCGCGGACACAGATCATAGCGGATCTTGGCGAGTTCCTGCACGAAGCACATCTCGTAGTTCAGAACCATCTCGGAGAAGTGGGCAGGACAGAAGACGAGATCGATCCGCGGGGAACCCTACCTTGGCTCTGGAGAGAACGAGGACGGCGTGCCGCTGCTGCCAGTCCGTGAGCTCGGCCGCCGCTTCCTCCATGGATCCACCTGCGCACAGCACACGACATCACCGTCAGGAACCGAGACGGACCGAGTGGGGGAGGGAGCGAGATCGAGAGGGGAGGACTGCCTTGGAGCAGGTGCTGGGCGGATGACTTGAAGGCGTCAGGGGAGAGCGTCCGGAGGAAGTCGATGAGTTGCGGCGTCACGCCGAGCTCTTCCTCATCGTCGGCCGCGGCGGGGGCGGCGGGTTTGCTCGGGCCGTCTCCACCGCTGCCGCTGCTTCGGCGGCGGAACGGCCATGTGAAAGAGGAGAAGGCCATCGAGTAGGTGAGCTGGGTTGCGACCGGCGGGGGCGGGGGCTGGGGCGGGGGCTGGGGCGGCGGCGGTGGTAGCGGCGATCGCGATGTGATGGCCGCGAAGATTTGTTACGAGTTCGCCGAAGCCCCGATGGTTAGTAGAACACACGGCCGCACGGGACCGCGGGGTTGGCACGGGGGATCCGCGCAGCTGAGAACAAACGGCCACGGCGGAGTACGAATCGTCACGGATACATCTGTAACTTTTCTTTTTTTCTTTGAGATCGGATACATGTGAAACTGGCGTAATCAGGTAATCATCGCTGGGTGATAATAAAAGATAAAAGAGTGTATGTTTTTCTATCTTCAAATTTCAATTCAAATTTTTTCGACAGATTCAATTCGGGCGTTGAAAAGGTGCTTCAGGAAGCATTGCAAGGACCAAGGACATAGAGGTTGATGGATGCTAACCAGTGATGCAAGAGGAGGTAGCTCTACGGAAACCATCACTTACACCTTGGGAAAACGGATCGACTAGCAGCCCGTTTGGTCCAATTACGTCCATCTATCTAGAAACAATTCCAAATTCTACTTAGGTGCGTATCCGCGCATACAAATAACCCAAATGCGGCGCCGTTCCATCTATGCAAAAGCATCCTCGGTACCATCAACAGGCTGCTTTTTAGATCCCATTGGCAGAATCCATGCAATGTTCAATCTTGTCCAGGCAGCGTATTACCATTCAACGTTCAATCCCGTCCAGGACAGCGTATTACCTAGCAAGTCACGATGGTAAAGCGGTAGTAATATTTTGCATGAAGCATACATTTACTAAGATAATCCGCATCACGAAACACAACGCAACCCATCGAACAGTATATGATCTAGATAAAAACTCAAAAAAGTATGACCTAAAGCTCACAGAACGTAAGGTTTTGCCGTTGACCTTGTAGTACATGAAGTAAACATCAAAGTGTAAATTAAAAAGGTCAAGACACTTGGTACAAACGCAGCCATGCTAACATGTCACAAATTCTTTTGCCCACCACTGGGTCAAAGATTGCTAGTCCAATGCGAGGCAGGGCATTCAGCTCCCAGCAGCAGTAGGTATGGCCGTTGGCTTCGAATCCTCAGCCTTCTCGTGTTCCTTGTTTAGCATCTGGAAAAACATCGAAGTTTTTAGACTTCATCACAAAATATGGAAAAAAAGGCAATAACTCAAACTAGCGGATAGAAACAGCTTACCTTATTATTGATCAAGTTGTGAAGTGCAATGACACTCCGGATAAGAGAAGACAGGTATATGACCAGCATCATATCATTTGTTTTCACTGCAGGAAAAGAACAATAATATAACGATGCTGCAGTAAGAAAACCCAGAAAATGAAAGGATAAAGCAGGTCATTTATGGTAAACTGAAACTGATGGCGGCACACGTGATTACCTGCAAAGGCTTTAATAAGCTCATTTACATTGAGATTGGGGAGCAGATTAAACACATCCTGCAATAAATTTCAGAAAATAGGTCACTGACTCATGAGTAAAAGTGCTTCGCTAGCAGAACATAGGATGGAATTTAAATTGTTGGCAATGCACACTCTAGGTACTGGCTTAAACATCAAGGAAGTACATGTTTTTCTTTTGCACACTCTACTACACAATTAGTAAGCGTGAAGGAACAGTATGACCAGACGAATTACTGTTCTGAAGTCTAAAGGAAAACATGTATCTTGAAAGCATATTACAATTTCTTCGGGAGATTACTGCAATTAGTCAGTTGATCCTGATAACCTTAAGAATGGAGGTGTATTTCAAACATTTTGTAAAACCAAATGATAGTGGAGCATGAGAACCTTCCTGATGAGGGCCAAGTGTACATAGGGAATTACTGAGACACAAGCAAGAGAATTGATCGAATATATGTCCCCAGAATAAGTGAAAAACAGAACATATAACAAATCACAAGAGAAACACAAACCTGCAAGTGGTACAAAATCTCATGATTCAGTGGGAGCTTCCCTTCGATTACAAGATCTAGATAGCCCCGGATCTCCCTAAGCCTCGCATCCAGTCCTTTCAAGGCTGAAAGCTTGCTGGTGACCTACATTGGCAAATGATAAATTAGGCGCATGGTATAAATAAAGCAACTTGCAGACTGAAAAATCAACCCTCCCTTCTAATGAAACATTACCTCTGTGGCAAGTGTGCTTATTGTTGTGTCTTTCACATCCCTCAAAAGGTGTTCAACTCCTGAAGGTAGCATAAAGCATATATCAGTTAACATTCAGATGTGAACTCAACAACCTCCCATGCATTATTATATTTGTTGCTCAAAGTGAACTAGCTATCAGAAAGACTCTGTGTGACCCAACAATTGCCTCTATAACTTGATTCCCTCTCCCCATGGAATTTCAGAGGAACAAGTCTTACCAATTTCCTCAACTTCATGAGCAGCAATTTCTGAAGGAACATGGACAAACACCTTTTGACTTTTCTGAGTAGCATTCTGTATGGGAAAACCGTATACATTAGTGAAGCTGAAGAAGCAAGCATAAATCTCCAACTTCCTAGATTGCAAACTTACCTCTTTAACCTCTTCCACAGCATAGTATGCTTTGGTGGGTATTCCCAACTCCTTCGGTTGCACATCAATAATCACGAGGACAGGGTTAGGGACATAGCTGCACAGTGTAAAGCAAACATTAAATTTAATTGCATGAAGAGTAAGTGCTAAAAGGAATACAAGACAAGCATCCACCGACACAATAAGAAAATCACCTAAAATTGAACAAAAAATTGCATACAAAAGACACGGTCATCTGCTCTTCCAGTACAGAAAGGGTAGTGAATGCAAATTATGTATGCAGCCTTGAGATTTTAACACTGTTCTTTTATGTTCCCAAACCATCAGAAGGTGTAAACAGCTCTCTAAACTCATGGACTCAGTTCAACCAAACAAGTTGGTTGTTTTAGCGCTGAAGTACACGGTGAAAAGAATTACAGCAGCAGATCAAATCAAATGTTAATATCATTAGGCTGACTGTTGTCTATAACACTGAAGAATGCCAATACTTCCATCACTAACACGCTATATCAGAGGCAGACTAGAGCAGGTAACAGAAAATTTAAGGTTTTTCTTTAGAGTATTAGTTATGTGATTCTGGTACTATCCATGCAAAAAAAAAGTGTATGTAGTTGCGACTAATGCGGTGGAGCAAAGTTTTGTCCACAGGTGATATTTGTCCAGTTCACATGTGTCATTAACAGTATGAAATCATACACAAATGAAACTAAACTAGGTTATTGATATAACATAACACTTCATAAAGACATACTAGTAGCCTCCTTGAAAAGTTTATGCTAGCATTCCAACATTGGAATTGGAAATATATAAAAAAAAATTAACTATTTGCATCAAATAACCATTTATAATAGATTACAGAGCTTCTAAACAATTGCAGAATATATGGCTATAGCACAGAATCATACTTGTTGAACAACGCGTGAATATCCAAGTCGTTCTCCCTTAGTTTTGGACCAGTGCTGTACCAGCCAACAACATGCTCCTTGGCTGCATCCAGAAAAGCTCATTAGTACAACAGAGTCGATAAACCCAACATATGTATGAGAATTCTGAAAAACAGGTTACCATTGATCCTCTTGAACATGGAGAACATAGACTCATGGTAATTATGGTCGAGGAACCAGATCCTCGGATCCTTGTCAGCCTCCTCGAACGGCACTGCAAAAATCAAGTTCCATCGCAAGTAACAAATTCAGCGAACCACCACCGTGATAACTTTACAGATCTAATCACGCAAGGACACAGCAATTCACGCCAATAGATCTAACTACATCTACAGCCACAGCCAATTCGGCGAACCCTAGGTCCACTAGACTCGCAGATCCAAACCCTAGCGGCCAGAGACGGGGTAGGGCTGGTTACCCGCGTAGGAGTTGGTGACGTCGACGGAGCCGCGGGAGGAGGTGCCGAGGAGCACGCCGACGACGCGCTTGCGGGTATCTCGCGCGACGCGGTTGTAGTGGTCGACGATGCTGAGCAGTACCAGCGGGTGCACCACCACCCGCTCCAGCGTCCGCCCGGAAAGCTGCGCCGCCTTCACCACGTCCATCTCCCTCCTCCTCCTACTCCTCTCCTCAGCGAAACCCTAGCGCGGCCGGAGATCGTGGGGTTGTGCGTTGCTGCTGCTGCTGCGACGGCCGCCTTTATGTTGTGCTCTGCTTCTTCCCCTTCTCTTTGTCTTTCTTGCGTAAGCGGATGGTGGGGGGTTCGTTTTGAATTAATAAATTCGAGCTAGGGGTGGAACGGAAATGGACACGACCTGTGGCTCCTGCACCGTCCGATCTCTCGTAGACGGCTCGGATCGAGCTGGCGAGCTTTGGCCCATCACCGACCATCCCAAACCAAACAGGTCGCCTCCGTTAGATCGGCGTCGCTTGTTGAACAGCTTTGAGCATCAGCACATCTGCCTCGCCTCCGTCGTCGCCCGTTCGCCGACCGGCCTCGCCGCCGGCGCTCCCGCCCTCGTCCTTCCTTGAGGTACGCGTTTGTCTCGACGTCTACTTCCCCTGCCTGCTGCTCATCTTCTTCCCATTCCCAATCCTGCCCTCTCACCGGATTTCTCCGGTTCGAATCTAACCCTAGTTTCCCCGATTCTCGTGTTGATTTCCTGTGGACAGAATAAGGCGATATGGCAATGGCGACATCGTCGTCATACCCTCCACCTCCTCCATACTACCGACTGTACAAGGATTTCGAGCAGGACCCCTCGTCTGCACCGGATCCTCCACCGCCAATCGATGGAGCATACCAACTCTTTGGTGCTACCTACACAGTATGTTGCTTGTCGTATTCTTTGTTGTAGTTGTGTCATTGCTTGTTTCAAACTGACTGTGGCTCTGCCTGTCTGCTCTCTAGACAGATGTGGTGCTGCCAAGTTTGGAGGATCAAGGTGTTCGTCAGCTTTATCCAAAGGCCCCAGATATTGGTGCGTTACACTGCCGTCAACATTTATTTTCATTTGTTTGTCTACAGATGTATTTGTACTCCAAATTGTTAATGTGATCTGTTAAAAGATAAAGGCTGCCTTGGTAATCCACTTGCAATTTTGATAAAGCGGAGAGATTGTTCCTATCGGTACTTTGAGAACAAAATAACTTTTTATCTTCTTTGATTTAATGAGCTGACTCTTGGAAAACTAATTAACCTACAGACTTCAAGAAGGAGCTAAGGACCCTCAACAGAGAGCTTCAACTCCATATCTTGGAGTTAGCAGATATTTTGGTGGAGAGACCATCTCAATATGCTCGTAGGGTAGAAGATATTTCACTCATTTTCAAGAACTTGCATCATCTTCTTAATTCTCTACGACCACACCAGGTATGAGCCACAGTTCTTATTTCATGTGGTGAATATATTTCTAAAATTCGCTAACATAACTCATTTTAAAATTTCTTTTAGGCAAGAGCTACGTTGATTCATATGCTTGAGAGCCAAATACAGCGTCGTAAGCAAGCAATTGAGGATATAAAACAGTGAGTAACTAATCTTTCTTCAGCTTGACTTGGCTACTAAATCAGCATACTGTGGATCTTTAATCATGCTATTCTTACCATCCATAAATCACAACCGTGAAAATTCTTAACCAGCAACACCATGTGGTTTCTATAATATTAGCTTTTTTGTTTTTGCTCTTACCACTGATTGCAAATTTGATGTAGGGAAAACTTATACTATAGCTAGCTGCTGCAGTTTGGGAGACCAAAAGTTGCACCCAGCCGTAACTTGCTGCTGCAGCTCGAAAGATTAAATATAGTTCAAAATATGGTGAAGTGATAATTTTGATTGATATTAGAAACACACAATTTTGATTGATAATGTAACCAAGCCTCCTGATGCTATTGTAAGTTTGTAACTGTGAAATGCTATGTTGAGTATTTTGACAGCCCTAATAAGTATTTCTTGCTATTATTTTCAGGAGGAGAGAGGAGGCACAAAGACTACTTGGGGAATCACTGGTTATTATAGATGGAAGCCAGCAGGTTATGACTCCAATGTGAAGGCCTGTGATATCCTTGGTTTTCCTGGTACCAAGTTTGCTTGGATAAAGACGGACTATTGGTGTTTTAGGTGGTGAATGCATTTCGCAGTTTGCTTGTAGAAATAGCCTAGTGACATTGCCAGATATTTCTGGCTTGTGACGATGTACTATTATTTATCCGTGTATGTGTTGTGAAGCTTTTAAGGGCTGGACCTGTTCGGCTTGATGTTGGAATACTTTGGTTTTATAATGTTTAGAATCTCAGGTTTCCATTTCTATTGTTTTACTTCCATTCTCTGTACCGAAATGTTGCTTTGGCATGCTCCAAACAGGCACAAATGTTTGTGCATGTTTAGGGACCACTCGATCGAAATGGTAGTTGTTAAGGACTTAGATTGAGTTAGGCAGGTGCATCTCTACCACGTTCAAGCGGCATAGGTACCATATGTCTACAGATCACGAGTCATTGTGATTTCAACGCATTTTCGTTGAGTAGTAGGTCAATGCTGCTGAATTTTCCATTGTTGTTTGATGCTATTGTCACAGTGTGTCACCGTCTATAAGGATCTAAACTTGAGAGTCCCAACTTCAGGTTTCAGGTTTTTCTTTGGTTTTGTGCAAAGCACATCTCTCTCAAACACACACTCACAACAATTCAGTGTACTTTTTCTTGTGGAGCACTCATATACTTTCTTCCTCTATGTACTCAGCAAGAGACCTAGAAAGAACTGCACTAGACGTTTCCCAAAAAAAGAACTACACTAGACACAACATTCAATCTGTATTTCTCACTTTCTCCTAATCCCATGCTACTCTGGTCCTAGGTTTTAAATGATCTCCGTTCCCACAAGAAACAGGAAAAACTCCAGCGAATCGAAAGATGCCGTACCTGGGCAGCCCAGCCCGTGTTCCTCCGGTCCGGCGCCAACCCGGGCTCTC
>JAGXJF010002614.1:0-55569 GCA_019208055.1 Stipa capillata | reverse complement strand
CTTTAGCCACCCGGAGGACTTTGCGTTATGCTCTTTCGTGAGCGCAACTGTGCCCTTTTTTGGATTCACTTCGTGCAACTATTTCATGTGGATCTGAATATAAGACCGTACCACAGCCAAGTGTTGTAGCACCATGAAATGTGCTCTGTTGTAGTCATCTGATCTTTCCGATCGATACACATGTAAATTTTTATGCCCAATCGCACCTTTACCGTCGAACCTGCCTGTGTGCCGCAAAACTGGAACACCTACAGGTTTTTGATCACGCATGTAATCCGTGCAGAAGTCGACGCCCTCTTCGGTAGCATAGCCTTGGATGATGCTACCTTCCGGATGCGCTCTGTTACAAATGTAGCGCTTGATAACCCCGTTGTACCTTTCAAACGGGTACATGTTGTGCAAAAACACGGGACCGAGTTCCAGTATCTCTAGGACGATATGGACCATGAGATGTACACTCTGCAGAGGTGCACAACTGTACCCATAAACGATCAACAGCCATGGTGTTCATGTCGTCACATGCACAACCAGACCGTCAAATCACAGAGCCGTTTCGCCGCCCGCTCGGTCATACACCACATCGCAGTCCTGCACAATCATGCCAAGGACTACCAGCCTCACGTTGATACTACGGATACAGCACTTGTGGATAGCCAACGGCTAGCGCCACCTTCCCAATAGCTAATACTCCGGATACAATTATTGAGGTCTTCCTTTCCCGGGGGAGTATAGACCTAGGGTAAAGGGTACTTTAGCTCAGCCCCGCCCATATAGGGTATGTGGTATACGCGGTCGCTACAGCCCTTAAGCACATTCGATCATTGGTTGCATTAACCTTATATGAGACATGCCCATGTGATGAAATCCACCTTCCCAAATGTGCCATCCGGCACCCATACCAGGATTTCACCACCCGCCATGCTATCGCCCAAGAACCGGCAATTCAAAACAAAACAACAGTTGATTGATCTTTAGAAAATAGATTTTGTGCATGTTATAGACAGGAAGGAAGTTTTGCAAAACATTCTCAACGGACATGAACAAGAAACTGGACTTGCCTGGTAACGGATAGGTAGTGGAGTTCGATGGTTCTGCTCGCTGAACTCTGGCTTCTGATAAAAAGCAATAAAATCCGATAAGGACTTATTCCAAAAGATTTCAAATATGGATGCAATAGATATGGCATTGTATACATGAAATGATGCGTATATCAAATACTTCTAAAGAAATTGAGACTTGGTCCTTTAAGCCTCTTTATAACGATTCTAAGGTTAGTAATAATTAAATTTTTCTTATTCTTAAGGTTTATGTGAAGTTAACATAACTTCTCAACCCATTTCTTCTTTTTTAAGTTTGGCTTATGGTTTTAACTCTTTTTCTCAAATAAAATATACACTTAACCTAGTTATAATAACTTTTCATGTTGCTTAATTCCTTCTTAAGAGCATCTTAAGTTAAGTGATTACTTCAATTTTTCCTTTATTCTTTAAAGAAACATATATATACTTCCCCTTTTCCTTCATATTTCTTCTAAGCTCCATTTAGTTTAACTCTAATTCTTGCTATAAAGAAAAAAAAACAATTAGAAATCATTTTCAATTTCTATCTTTTTCTTCCTTTTTCTTTTTCTACTCTATTAATTTCATTTCCATTCTTTTTTTTCCTAGCAATACTCCAATCCCGCACCCGGCCGGCTTTCTTCTATCGCCCCTCAAATCCCCAATTTCCTCTCTCACCCTTTACTCCCCAAGCGCCGCCCTCATGGTTCTGTGGCCTCCTCTGCCCGGCGCCCTTCGTCGTCGGCGGATGGTCGCCTCCGCCCCGGTCTAGCGCTGCAGCCAGCGCCCCCGCGCTTCTCCGCCTCCTTCATCGCTCCCGTGGACTCTCTCCCGCCGATCTCTTCTCCGGCTCGCCACTCCGATGTCCCTTGGCGCCGCCTCGGTCGCCCTTGGTCGCCCCGCGGGATCCTCGGTGGCCCGAGCTCCTCCCGAGCACCGCCACTTGGCCGCCTTGCCCTGGGATGGTTTCGCCGGTGCCCTTCCTCGGCCACCACCCCCTTGGTCGTTTCGCCGTGCCGCCCGAGGTGGCTCGCGGCCGGCGTCGTAGCTCGCCTCCGGCGATGGTCCGCTGGCTCGCCCCTCGCCGGTGGCACGGTGTGGACGTCCGCTGTCGTCCTCCATTTCAGGTAAGGCTCCTTAGTTCCCCCCTCTCTTCTAATTTCTTTCCCCAAATTGCTCTAGGGTTCACACCAATGTTTCACACCAATGTTTCCCCAATTGTTCTAAGGTTTCTCTCAAATTGGTGCTATTGCTCCTAGTTTCTGCATATGGGTTTGCTTGCTCATATGCATAGGTTCGTAACTATGATTGCTTGATTGGTATGGCCTGAACCTTGCGGTGTTGTTACCCTTGTTATCCCGATTACCATTAGGATGGTATTTAGAATTTTAGTAATGATTCTTGCGCCCGATTTAGTGGATATGTTCATGCCATGCCTATGTCATTTACCATTCTTTGCTGATGGAACTTGTTACTCATGCGGTCTAACCATTTGAGCTTTATAAGAACTGATTGTTACTTGATTCCTAGCTTCTACAGGTTGTGTATATCTCTACATTTCTTTCTCAGTCATTTGATTAACGAGAACACATATTAACCCTTGATTCTTAGTTTACCCTTGACTGAGGTCCTATCTGAAATTAGTATGAGCAGATACTATGTTTGATCTTAATTGATTGTTTTCTGATTCTCCCATTTATATGTGTGTCTTCATCAGTTCATTAAGCTGAGGAACAGATATTACACATGTTTGCCTACTTGATGCCTTGGTATATGCTATGATGATTTCTCTAAGAGAAATCTGAGAAATGGTATACAAGAACAGATGCTACACTAGCTGCCTAAATGAAACCCTGTGATGATTTTAGAGTTAAAGGAAAGGTTTGGAAAGAGTATCATTTGATAAGAACAGATACTATAACTGCCTTATTAAAATCTGAGGGTCCTTGCTACTGCTAATCTATTAGATATGCATATGTGAGGTTTTGTATGCTTCAAAGATTTCCTACCTTGTTTTAGTATGGATCAGGTAAGCTGGCTCCTTCTACTTCCTATGTCCTGGTGGCCTTCCCTTCTCCTCCTCTAGTCCTTGGTGACCTTCTCCTCTTGGCACCCCTCGTTCTTGAGGTCCTTGGTTTCCTGGAGCTTGGTTCCTACAGGATATGCTGCTAGTATAGGTGCTGTACTGGTGTATGTGGTTTAGAAATGGGGTTGCTCTATTCAGCTGCCTTTGGGCTCTTTCTACCGATGCTCTCCTTGGTACTAGCACTGTCACCTCCTACTTGCTCAGCTCTCAATTATACTTATCCTATCTGGGTTGGCTGCCGGCTTGGTTGATCTTTTATCTAGCAACCTTGTGAGCTAAGGTACCAACTGGGTTCAAAAATGCATACTGTTGGATAATTCTCTCAGTTGAGGCAGCCTTTTGAATCAATGAATTGACCTTGGTCAAGTATGTACAGCTAATAGATATATCATTCGGTGAATTATTGCCTTACGGTTCAAGAGATGTGGCTCTAATAAATTTTTGGGATAAAATAATTGGATAAATCACTTGGTGAATTTGTTGCCTTATCCACTGTTTTGCCTTATCTACTCTTTACTTTTGCTCAATGATTTCTTTTCAAAACAAAGTCATGGAGGTATTTTAGATTAGGAAAAATAAAACTATTTTTGCCTCTCACCTCTTCTCTCTCTAATATATAAAATATTAGATTTTGTCCGATGAGGGTCTTAGCCACGTGGCCCTCGGACATTTTCGAAACCAAATGTTTTACAAAACTATTTTCGAAAACTAAAAATTATTTTAGGTCATCGGCACTATTTTGCCCCCGCAGCTAACCCTGCGGATGTCGGCGGAACTGTGCTGATAAGACCAAGCCTATTTCAAAATCATTTTCCGAAAATCTTTATTTCAAAACCCTTGCCTCCTACAGCAACGGCGCGATTCCCAACGGTCCCGAGTGCCCATACTCGATGACCCTAGATGACCGCCAACATTTCTGAAGGGTTTCCCTTCGGTTCCCGATGCTTCGCTATAGCTCAAGACTTGAAGGTTTCGAAGACTTGAAGACTCAAGAATTAGGTTTAGATCTTGTATATGTAGAACATTGTGTTATGTAATTTTTATTTCTTTTTTCTTCACTCATTTGTAATAATGTTGTATCATGACATTTATAATGTTTCTTTAATCAATAAAGTATCAATTTCAACTATATTCATTTCTAATGCGTATAATTACTAAATGCCATGAGTAATGCGAATGACATGCGAATGCACAACGACTTCCTCCCCCTCTCTCTAACTTCCGACGCTCCTCGGTAGAATTAGGTCAACTCAACATGCGAGTTGAGCCATCTTCCACCTTACGTCTCTCTCTTGACTAGCTCTAAAACTAGGGTTCTCACATATATGCTTAATATTTGTGATACTAAATGTTATATTTGGTTTTTAAAAAATGTGATATTAAATTCATTTGCTGCATATGCTTCATATTGCCTTTCCAGAAATGTTTTAAAAAAAGTATGATAATACTTCCACTGACGGGCACCTGCCACTTACCCGTTAGTGTAAAGAGTAACCGCTGACGGGCGGAAGTCCCGAGCCCGTCAGTGGAAGTGCTCTCAGCATGCCGTCCGGCTAGCGCTGGAAGGCTTTTCACTGACGGGCTGGATCCACCCGTTAGTAAAAACATGTATCCACTGACGGGCCTTCCGCCCGTCAGTGGAAGTATCACTTCCACTTACAGGAGCTTACTGACGGGCGCATGACCTGTCAGCGATTGTCTTTTTGCGCCCGTCAGTGGTGGTGCTTCCTGAGGTAGTGCCATTAGCCATCAAAACCATTTAGGGTCTAGATACTCTTTCAGCATGACTGTATACCTCCTCATGAACGTGCAACATAAGATAATAAGCTATTAGAATGTGGCAAACCAATTCACAGCAAACTATTATCTAAAACATGGAATGGGCTATGTATATATGCACAACTTTATATGCAAACCGTATGAGATACATTGTACAAATATGAATCATGTGTGTAATCTTAACCATAGTATAAACAGAGGTTAATAACATGACCAATTATTACACAGCAATCCTTAAATAAACATGAGTTAAACTATAAGACTATATGCACATGCCACTATTTAATATACGTCATGCAACAATAAGTATATATGTAATAAACTTTATATTATGCATAACATCATGTCATACTCCCATTTAAATCTACACATATATCTCATCATGCTATCTACCCATGGTGACATGACAATCCTAACGTGATTATTAAATATTCATCACGTGTGGTTAAAGACATTAACATGTCAGTGAGCAATCATGTGCCATATGCAATAACAATCCGGTGTGTGCTAGTAAGCATACATTATACAAAGATCAACTAACATGGAATAGGTCATATTATTATTAATTTAGCAAAGATTATGCTTCTAGTATCATAGGTTATTTGTAAATATTAAGTTTTGTTATACATATGCATCACACACTATATGTGTACAGACATCTAATCATGCAACATGAACCTGGTTAAACATAAACAACTTTATTCATGATACAAAAAAGTTTGAACTAACATGTTGAACCACTTCATGTCTAATGACTATTAAGATGGAACTATATTGTATACATGCATATTATATTCAACTATCTAAACATGCAACATGTAGCTACATGAACATGGATACACCTATTAATTAACTAAACATGATTGATCAACATGTTTAAAACTCTTAATCGTGAATGTTATATCAAGGGAAAGAAAGAACTATATAACAATCATACTTATCACTGTATGAAACTATAGGCTAACATAACATACTCACTACAACAGAATCGTCCATGCGAGGCGCCTTATCCGAGGCGGTTAACTAAAAGCACCACGAATAACATATGTCAGAAGCGGTTAATACAAAAAAACCACCTCAGATAACAAGTTCGGGAGCAACCGCCACGGATAACAACCACATTCGAGGCGGTTAGAAATAAATAACCGCCTCCAATGTTATCCGAGGCGGTTACTTATTTCTGACCGCCTCGGATAATGGCCATATCCGAGGCGGTTATATATCATCAACTGCCTCGGATATGTGAGTACATATCAGAGGCGGTTGCTGATATATAGCCACCTCCATATAAGTGATATCCGAGGCGGTTATGTAGATTTAACCGCCTCCAATATGATTCAGCAGACATACGACCAGAGGTAGATATTTCTTAAATGTGGCGATTTGCTGGCGATATTTTGAGCTATTTGCTGGCGATTTTTCGGTGGAGAAGCTATATTTGGAAGAGTAGTTGGAGATAATACTTTCTTGTTGATTAGCAAACGTTAGTGTTTAGTTTTTGAATCATTTCATCCAATAATTTGTGATTTTGCTTTGTTTCTTGGACATTGAGAATATTCAATTATATGATCATAATTAGATCGATGGAGATGTTTGATTTATTGTATTGTTGAATGCATATAAATTTAGTGTTAAGGTTTGCAAATTTTGAAGGAATTTTGTGGGTAAAAAGGAAAAAAATAGAGATGGATTTATTTTTGTGGCATATTTAATTTTTATATGCAAGAAGTGGTAATTTGGTTACTTATACATTAGTAATTGAAGAGAGTCGACGCATATAGGTTAGTTATATTAGTCAATTAGTATGGTTAGTTAATTATATTAGTTAGTTAGGTTAGTAATTATTTTTAGAATTCGGTTAGGTTAGTAATTGAAGAAATGTTAAACACATGTCACGAAGTCGATGCACTTCATATTTTTAACTAAAATTTCAACTTTCAACATGCAGGGCTTAGATGGATCGATCGTGGATGTATGGAACTCGCAACATAGAGGCGTGTAGAGATGGAGTGAGAGCATTTATGGCAGCTGCCGTGGCGGACATGTTGCGTGAGGGTAGAGTTGACATGTATTGTCCATGCCTAGATTGTGGTAACGTAAGGATTTTTGAGCTCCATCATATTGAGTACCACATCTTCAAGAGAGGTTTTATGGAAGGGTATTCAACTTGGACCAAGCACGGTGAAGATCAAGCCGTAGTATCAGATGATGATATTTGTGCCGATGAAGAAGCAACCGATATGCCATTTGATATCGGTTGTGACTCAAACCATGAGATGTCTGATGATCCCGACTCGATGCCTGAGTTGGAATAGATGTTGCGTGATTTCGAAGGGCACAAAACCAACAGAGAGTACCAACAATTCCTAGGCTTGATGAGGGCCTCGAATAACTGCTATTCGTAGGATGCAAGGCTAAGTTCACTTTGTTATATGTCGTGCTTGAACTATTGAAGTTGAAGGCGAGCAACAGCTGGTCCGACAAGGGTTTCAACGAGTTGTTGGGCCTCCTAGGTGACATGCTTCCGGAGGGGAATGAGTTACCCATAAACACATACAGAGCCAAGAAGGTGCTTTGTCCCTTGGAACTGGAAGTTAAAAAGATACATACATGTTGGAACGACTGTATCCTATACCGGAAAGAGTTTGCAAAGCTACATTCATGCCTTGTGTGCAAGGCTTCTTCATACAAGGGTAAGATTGGAGTAGAAGGAGCTGAGGAATTCATTGAGGTGATGAAGGGGACTCCTGCGAAGGTTGCTTGGTACCTGCCTAGAATCCCGCGCCTGAAGCGTTTGTTTGCAAACCCGAAGGAAGCAAAACTATTTCGCTGGCATGCGGACGAGCGGAAGACATTCGATGGAAAGCTAAGACACCCTGCCGATGCTATCCAGTGGAGAAACATCGATAGGAACTATCCTCAATTCGCTGCGGAAACTAGGAACGTAAGGTTTGCGCTGAGTATGGATGGAATGAATCCATTTGGCAACATGAGCAGCCGACACAGCACCTGGCCCGTACTTCTCAGTATGTACAACCTACCTCCTTGGCTTTGTATGAAACGGAAGTACGTTATGATGTCCATACTTATCGAAGGGCCTAAGCAACCTGATAATGACATAGACGTGTATTTCCAACTGTTGATGGATGATCTACAAACACTGTGAAACACAGGATTGCAGGTATGGGATGCGGACAAAAGAGAATACTTCACTCTGCGGGCCATGCTGTTTTACACAATTCAAGACTTTCCCGCTCTCGGCAACACCTCCGGTTAGACGATGAAAGGACACAAAGGTTGTGTCATATGCATGGAGAATACCATGAGCCTAAGTCTCAAGAATTATGGGAAAGTCGTGTACATGGGTCACCGGTGGTTCCTGCCTATAAGGCACCGTTACCGGAGGTGGAAGTCACAGTTCAACAGGAGAACAGAGAACGGTGCGAAACCAAGGCCATTAAGCGGTGCAGAGTTATTCGAGAAGGTTAACGATGTCAATGTCGTGCTTGGAAAGGGTTGGAAAAAAAAGGCCGCAGATGAGTCCGCATACTGAAAGAAGCGATCGGTGTTCTAGGACCTACCATACTGGAAGGACCTAGACGTCCGGCACTGCATCGATGTGATGCACATAGAGAACAATGTTTGTGACAGCGTGCTGGGTCTACTGCTAAACATGAAGGACAAGACGAAGGATGGCGTTAAAGCCCGACTTGACATGGTTGATATGGGAATCAGGCCCGAGCTGGTGCCTGTACTTCTGCCTAACGGGAAGACATACATCCCCCCTGCCTGTTACACTTTATCCAAGGCCGAGAGAACCGTGTTTTGCAAGTTCTTGTATGGCGTGAAGGTTCCATCGGGCTACTCCACCAACATCAAGAGGCTCTTCTCGATGCAGGACTTGAAACTAATCGGCATGAAGTCTCATGACTGCCATGTTATGATGACACTGATGCTCCCAATTACAATCAGGAATATTCTGCCACCTAACGTCCGAGAATCAATCACAACCTGTGCTTCTTCTTCAACAAGATTTCACAAAAGGTGATGGACGTGTTCGAACTAGATGATCTGGAGTTAGCGGCGGTGGAGACTGCTTGTCAGCTAGAGATGTATTTCCCCCGTCTTTCTTTGATATAATGGTGCATCTCATCGTCCATATTGTGCATGAAATCAAGATGTGCGGGCCTGTCTTCCTTCGGAGCATATACCCATTCGAAAGATTCATGGGAATCTTGAAGCACTACGTGTGAAACAGGTATCGACCGGAGGGAAGTATTGTCGAAGGTTACGCTGCAAAAGAGGTTGTCGAGTTCTGTGTTGACTATATGGAGTTGAACCAGCCGATTGGCCTTCCACGCTCTCGGCACGAAGGGGGGCTTAATGGTGTTGGGACCATCGAAAAGAAATCAATAACGGCCGATCAAGCTGGACACGCTCTTGCCCATTTCACCGTGCTGCAAGACATGACCGCCGTTGCCCCGTACATGGATGAGCACAGGGCAAAGTTAAGGCAAGAGCATCCAAATAGAATCAATGCATGGAGGACGAGAGAGCATTACAAAGAATTCAACAAGTTATTCAAGGAGCGTTTTCGTTTAGGTGCCTCTAGCGAGATGCTAACCTGGTATGCGAAGGGTCAAACATTTGAAGTCGTCACTTGGCAAGGATATGACATTAATGGATACACATTCTACACGAGAGATCAAGATAAGAAAAGCACATTTCAAAATAGTGGGGTCCGCATAGAGACCTCTGACATGAGTGGGAAACGGAGTTGGTACTATGGATTCATCGAGGATATTTGGGAGTTGGACTATGTGTACTTCAAATTCCCATTATTCTGGTACCGTTGGGTCAATTTGTAATGTACGAAGGTCGAGAAGTACGGCTTCACAACAGTAGACCTTGAACGTGTTGGATTAAAAGATGACCCATTCATTCTAGCCAATCAAGCTCACCAGGTGTTTTATGTGACCAACCCGGTGAAGAAGAATCTTCATATTGCCCTACAGGGTAAAAGGAAGATAATCGGAGTTCAGAGTGTGGTGGATGAGGATGAATACAAGATCTTTGAAGATGCACCTCCGATGCAACATAGCGTAAGAGACGCGATTACCGATGAACCTAACGAAGCATTATACGTACAGGAAGATCATCAAGAAGGACTAGAGTTCGAAGAGGAAATGCCTCGCAAAATGAAAAGGACGAGGAAGCGAAGGCAATGAAATAATTTGAGATGTCGAAGTCCATTTTGTTGACTATTTGAGTGTTTTATATTGTTGGTTGACACATGCAAAAATGTTTATGTGAAAAGCTTCAACCATATTTGAGATGTTCATGTCGAAAGCCTCTACCATATTTGAGATGTTCATGTTAATACTTCTGAGATTGTGCTGATGATATTTGAGGTGTTCACGTTTATGTGCGGATGATATTTCAGGTGTTCATGTTTATGTGCGGATGATATTTATGATGTTTATATGAAATGCAGGGAAGTTTTGCAAATTTAAGCTGAACACCTGTCTTATGGCAAATATCCGAGGCGGTTATAAGCATGTAACCGCCTCCTTTAAACGATATCCGAGGTGGTTATGCTGAAGCAACCGCCTCCTTTAAAGGATATCGGAGGCGGTTATGCTAAAACAACCGCCTCCTTTATAGGATATCCGAGGCGGTCAGATCCACTCAACCGCCTCCTTTATAAGATATCCGAGGTGGTCAGATCCACTCAACCGCCTCCTTTATAGGATCTCCGAGGCGGTCAGATCCGGTTAACCGCAGCAGACAGCTTACCGTATATCACTCAAACCGGCACAACCCACGCATCCCCTTCACAAACCTCCCGCATCCCTCCGCCTCTTCCCGTCGCCGGAGTGCCTCCTCCCCACATTGCCACGTGCCACCGCCTCCTCTCCATCACCGAGCACCACCGCGTTCTCCCCGTCAGCCGAGCGCCACCTCCTTGAGCCCGGTGGCCTTTTCCCCGTCGCCTCCTCCACGCCGCCTCCTCCCCGAGCACCACAAGCTCCCTCCCCGAGCTCCATCTCCTTCCTCGACCGCCGCTGCGTCGGTCAGGTGCATCCTCCCTGTCAATTAATTCATGGTCACATATATCCCTTAATGGATATGAAGATTATGTGATGTTATAAGAAACTCAATTGAATGTCATAGCCAAAAAAAAAGGAGCTCTAGATGATTGTTTCTCTTTATTTGCCTCAGTGCATATATCATTACCATTTGGACTTCTGTAGCTGATGCAATTTTTTGTTCATGGACAAATAATGTGACTTCTTAGATGATTTAAAATTAATTTCTTTAGTGCCATGTTAAACTTATTAACTGCATCATAGCTTCCAATCTCACAAATAATGTGACTTCCTTAGATGATTTAAAATTAATTTCTTGAACACTAAATTTATGCTACTTCTTGTGGAAAAATGTTATAAAAGAACAATTCGTTATGCTAGCACATTTTTTGTGCTTGACTGCAGAATTAGTCATAGTATACTAGTATTCAAACCCCGGACTACTATTGTAACATCCTGATTTTTAGAGCTTTTAAAAATATTTTTATCAAAAGTCAGAGCTAGAAAATTTTGTTGTTTATTCTTGAATTAATTAAAGCTTAATTATAATTTCACAAATTAGATCAGAGTTAATTTAAATTAATCCAACTTGAATTGGATTGGCTTTTCAATTTGGAATATGTCTCCTGCAGTTTTCTCAGAACTTTCGGAGTTCGTTTCTTATTTAATCAAGCTTGGTTGTTTTTTTAATTATTATTTTAGTTTTCTCCTTCTCTCCTTGGCCGCGCCGTCCTGGCCCATCTCCACTCGGTGCCATGCCGCCTCATCCCTCCCTTGGGTAGCCACCCCCCGCCAGTGCTACATAACGCAGAATGTGCCGCTACCCTTTTCCATATGGAATTGGAGCCAAATATCTTTCCCTCACCCTCCTATAAATACCCCCACACCCCTCCACCACTTCCCCACTCCCCTACACTCTTTTCCCATGAAACCCTAGCCCCCACACCCTCTAAACAGCCGCCACCCCCCTTTTTGCCTCCCGTGCAGTTTCTGAACAGCACATATCATCTCAGTATTTTCCCAATTCCCATTGTTTCGAACATCTTTTGAAAAATCCCTTCAGTGAGATTGTGTATAACCTTCCTCTCTACCTCTCTGCAAAATTTGGTGAAGATCCAATGGAGCAATCACGGGGAAATTTTCAAATACTAACGTGCTATTTGCACCCAGATTTTCTGCACATGCATCTAGATTGGAACGATTCCCTCATCGACTCGGACCTCCATTTCAAGATCCATTCAGTGGGATCTTGGGAAATGTTGTCAAGATCATCTCCACAAAATTTGAAGGCAATCCAACGGTCCAGTCTCCAGGAAATCAAGTTTCTTCGTGCTGCTATTCGTGTGTAGATTTGTCTGTGCAAACGGTACAGCGGCATTATCACCTCTTTCCCCGTTGATCTGTTGAGTCTTTGAAGAATCCCTTTGGTAAAGTTGTGTCTTAGGTATCTATGAACATCTCTATAAATTTTCACCTTCATCCATTTAGCTGTTTGTCGGGAATTGATCTACCTCCAACGTGCTATCCCCGGACATCCAGATTCAATCTGCAGAACGTCTAACTTGTCTAATATTTTCCTGTTGACCCGTTAAGAATTCTCCAAAACCCTTTGGTAGGATTATACGTCTGTGTGTCTAGTTTCTAACCCAATTGGCAGATTGTGATTTCGTTGAGCGAGCATCGTGCAGCATGAAAAATCCTCCGGTCTGTCCAGAACCGACCTATGTCCAATTCCGGCCATTTCATGTTGCGAATTTCACCACCACCCATATAGTTAAGCTCCTATCATCTTGTGGCACATTATGCCATTCTTTTCCACCATTAATCTCTATCCAAAATCACCCGCATCACCATATGTTCATCTCTAATGTTTTCATTATTGTTTGATTACTAAATTAAGTAACATGTTATGTTAGCCTTTAGTTTCATATAATTACATGTATGATTGTTTTATATTTCATTCTTTCGCTTTATATGATGTTCATGCTTAAGAGTTTCTATCATGTTGATCAATTATGTTTAGTTAATTAATAGTTATATCTATGTTCATATAGCAACATGTTGCATGTTTATACAATTAAATATAATATGCATATATGCAAATAGTTCTATTTTAATAGCCATTAGACATGAGTTGGTTTGACATGTTAGTTTAATCTTATTTGTATCATGAATAAAGTTGTTCTTGTCTAGTGAGGTTCATATTGCATGATCATATGCCTGTACACATATAGTGTGTGAAGCATAGCTATAACAAAATTTAACATTGCAAATAACCTATAATACTATAAGTATAATCTTTGCTAAACTTATATTAATATGACATACTCCATGTTAGTTAATCCTTGTATAATGTATGCCTATTAGCACACACCGGATTGTTATTGCACGTAGCACATGATTGCTCGTTAGCATGTTAATGTCTTTAACCACACGTGATAAATGTTTACTAAGCATGTTAGAATTGCCATGTCACCGTGTTTATAAAGTTGTGCATATATATATATATATATATCTCATTCTATGTTTTGGATAATAGTTTGCTGTGAATTAGTTTAGCACATTATTGTACTCTTGTTTATATCTTAATTATTTGTTTAAACACAGTTAAGTTGTACATGTTCATCATGATTTGATGTTGCATAATCATGTAGTTACATATAGTTATATGTACGTATATATATAATTGGACTTAATATCGTTGACAATCTACATGCTGGAATAATAATCATTTACTGAATTACTATTATTTAATCATATCGTATGATAGTTGATGGACATATAATATGTATGTACTAGTATGCATAGCTTGATATCTTATGTTACACTTCCATAAGGTGGTGTATACTCACACATACATGGTTAACCTTTAGGTATCGATTATAATATATTCATATATGTTGCTAATAATCATTCTTTACTAAAATACTGTTATTGTTATGTGTAGTATGTGTAGGTTGATTGCTGCATGTATACACCCAATAGCATGAGTAGAGTTAATGTTATGTCATAAATTGCATATATGTATGATGCATGTGATGTTGATGCTAGTTGTTAATTGGTCATATAGTTTAATCACAGTTTACATTATTAATGATTGTTATTAAATTGTAACTGCATGATTATATGTTTGGTGCTATCCTATGCCTTGCCTAATTTCTATTTCATGCCTACTCTATCTAGTTTGTCACATGATGTCTAATTATATGTTGCATGGTAGTTCATATAGATTGTCATGTCGTCTATTATCATTTCTAACCGACTAGCATGCCAGCACCTTGCTTGTGTACTAGTACGATAGGTTATGCTTATTTTACTAGTATGTCGGGTTTCCATATTTAATTATATGGTTGTGCTATTGTTGTCATCAACCATATCCTGTTCCCAGTTGCACATCTATCCCTATCTCGCATGTGGATTAACTTGAGTCATTTGACATGCAAATTCTATCCTCCATAAATCTATCCTTTTTCCAGAATGATCTGATCCGGAAGACCATCTTTCGAGTACATGTACTCTATCTGGTTGAGATATATAATCTCACACCTTCCTAGTTGTCTTTCGACAATCCTATCCATTCACCTTTGTCCTTTGACACCTATCCAACCTTGCTAGCCCTATTCTTCTGGTATTTCCATTTAACATTTAATTTGGAGTTATATTTATTTGCTTTGCACTTTATTGCTGTTGCGACGAATAGGAAGTAGCGAAGTTGGGTAAGGACAAGTTCCTGCAGAAGAAGACCAACTCGTCAATGAAGGCATGCCCCCTCTTCTTGATCATGTTGATCCTATATTTTCAAAGTCATTATATTTTATTGTCTATAAACATGCATGCTGTTTTATTCCAGTAGCTAGCGTGTCGATTGACACACTATTACCTTTCCGCTTATTGCCGTTTACTTGATACCCTGAGTAGATTAATATGTTATTATTTCTGAATAGAGTAGAGAAATGCTTAGCCATGCTTAAATATATCCTTAGGATGTTTTGATTTGCCTCTTCGGAGGAATGATCTTTGGATCGATGATCCTTGATATTGAAACTTGTTGAGCTCGCTGAGCTAGGGTCGGATGCCCGTTGTTTTCTCTCTCTCTATTCTTTCAAATTCTACTCTGGGTGAAACTTACCATCTAAAATGGTGCGGGCGACAGCTGAATCAATGTTGAAGGAGCATATGGTTGTCCTACCAGCAGAAGGCCAGTATAAAGGAACCATTGGTCGTCCGTACCACTCCGGGCCAGACCCGATGGGCATGTCACACCTTAGGGGGATCTAGCTAAAAGACCTCGTCACGGTCACCTTGCCAACACACCAATGGGCGTGTGTACAAGCCTACGCAGCTTGGCATAAGGGGATGATCGTGTCATGTGGGTAAAGTGTACAAACTCTGCAGAGTAATAAAACTAATCGATTAGCCGTATCCACGGTCACAGATAACACAAGACTCATTCTGGATGAAAAGGACCTGTCTTTCTCCCCCTTGCTAATTCCCTCTACCTCAGTTCTGGAAATGTGAAAAGGTGGTTGGAACCTATGGATGAGTTTAGGCCAGATATCTTACTCGCATGTGTTGGTCGTGGACCCTCACATTTATGAGAAACACCCCTGATAATAAAACTGGTTTTCATCAAAATGATGCTTTCGAAATTACTGTACTATTACAACCAAAGCTACTTTTATGCAAAAGAACCATAAAACCCTTCCTTTGCTTAAGCCTGCATGTAGTCGTAGGTTTGCTAATGAGGGGACACGCTGGGTACGTGAAGTAATCATTGAGCATGTTGTTTGTTGGACGTGTTCAGATATCTATGAGGACGCTGAAGACTATGAGGTATCTTCTACGTCAATGCTGAGATTTAGGTCACGTGGCCTCCGTCGACTGCCTGTGGCTGAGATGGAGACATCTACACTTTATTTTCCGCTGTGTTTCTAAATGGTAAGGGACATAAGTCCTAGTTACTTTATTTAGTCATATCGCTGCTATAACTAAATTGTTATGTTTCTAAAATGTTTCGTGATGTGTGCAGTGATATCAATTCGCCTGTGTTCATCAGCTTGATCCTGGACTGATGAGGAGATACACAGGGAGGGTCTGGAAGTTAAGTCCGGATCCTCACAACTATATTGTAGCGGGTACAAATGTTGGTAATAGCATGTTCTCATGTAAGTGAGGTGCTTATGGAATAGGAACATAATCATTAGCATGGGGTTGATCGCTAATGCACTTAAACTTTCCATCATTGAGAATGGGATCCTAAAATTATTCCATAGAAACATATGCTCTATAAAATTTAAATACCATATTATTTCGTGAAAATGCCATCTAATGGACAAATGACAAGTTATTATTATTGGAGTGCCGAATGTGACCAGCACCACGTCTATCTCAAACCTCTGGAGAAAATGAAGCTTAGCTACCCTTTACCACATTTCTTTTAGGTCCTTATGGAATCCTTGTCCTTCGATGTTTACTATTATATATATGAGAGTTGGTAGTGGCTCATCCATGCATTCCACGTCTCTCCAATAAAGTAGTAATAAACTAAGTAGCTCAAACATAATAAAGCCTCGCCTAACAAACTAGGTTAATCACCTCCTAAAAAATATCTAAGAAAAATAAAACATGACATGGCCACAAAGCTAGGGTTTGGACGGTCCTCTACATGGAGTGAGTAGGACTGATGTGGATGGTCGGTTTTAGATCCAATTGCTAAGAAAAGTAACATATTTTAATTTTAACAATTATGAAGCACCTGATCATTAGACAACGTTAACTCCATTCACTTCTTAGTCTCTAGCTATCGATCTAGTGTATACGATCCAGGTGTAAGCATGAAATGGCACCTAGCAAGAGCACGCACTTGCACTTGTGCACTACTACTAGTTCTGTTCCCTACTTGTAAACATGATTAGAGTAATAATCATTCCGCATATTGTTCATTCCGCATATTGTTTAGACATGTTTATAATCGAACAACCGATGTTGCCTCCTTATTAGAATGGAGACAAACTCCCCGCTGCCCTCCCCTACGATATCGCCGTCGGGGTCGCCAAGACCGTCGACATCGTCAGGAAAGGGTTCTCTCAAATCAAGGAAACTATCGGGGAGGTCGAAGGGCAGATAGGTAGTTGAGAGATTGGATCTGGTGACCGGAGTTCCTGAGCCGGAAGAAACCCGGAAGAAGTGGCGGATGTTTTGCGGGGTGGTCGCCCGTTCTAGGGTTAGGATCACCCTCGCTGATTGGGGTGAGCTAACATGGGAGGAGCGGAGGTCCCTGTTTGACGAAGTGAAGGGCTCATTTATGTACCTGGGGGAGGTCGAAGCCGATTTCTTCCGAGCTACGATATTGACAGCTGGGAAGTGTTGGAGGAATTTCAAGCATAGAATGGTGAGGGACTATCTCAAGCAAGAGAAGTCTCCTTGCCAGGCATACCCGGATGTCTTCGAAAAAGATTGGGCGGAATTCTGCGCCTTCAAGTCATCCGAAGAGTTCCAGGCAGATAGCCAGAAGGGGCAAGAGCTAGCAAGGAGGAACAAGCACCCGCATTATCTCGGCACCTTAGGGTACGTCGGTGCTAAGAAGAAATGGGCAGAGGAGCACGAGGAAGCGGAGAAGCACGGACAGCAGCCGGTGTTCTCGGATTTCAGCGACAGCCGCATCCGGGATTGGTGCAGGGCGAGGATGAAGGTGGATCCTTGTGGTCAACGCGTATGGTGAAACCCTGAAGACGAGGAGGTCTATCGGAGAATGGTGGAGCTAAATGAGCAGGCATCTCAAGGCTCGTTTGTGCCAAGTCGAGAGAAAGACATATTCTCTGAGGCCATCGGCACCAGGGAGCCCAATGGACGTTCCAGTGGTTTTGAAAATCTGGCAACATGGGGCAAAGCCTTCACCGGCGACACGCAGAAGGCACGTCAGCAGAGGAAGAGAGCAAGAGTCGAGCAGATGAAAGCGGAGATATAGTCGTTCCTTGAGGCGCAATTTGAGGAAAGAATGAGAGCCATGGAGGAGAGGCTTTCAGCATAGTACCTGCAAGACAGGGCGCCAGTCGCAATTAGCCCGGGTGCCCGCCGTAGTAGCTGCGCCTCGGGTGCGGATGATTCTTCTCCCATCGACCAAATTGGGGGTCCGACGCGGTGTAAGATGCAGATACAGTTCGCTATGATAAACTTCTCAATGGACGCCACGTACGGTCAGGTGTGACCATCTACTTCTGGAACGGTGTTATACGGTGTCCCGTTAATGCCAGGCTTCACGCGAGTGCAAGTCGAGTAAATCAACCTGACCTTCGCTAACTGTCCCTTGCCAAACACGCGAGAATCTGATGAGATGCAGTTGCTAAGCGACGCAGTCGGATTGTTCGTCTAGTGGCCAAAGAAGGACATAGTCCTCAAATTAGCACCGAGCTCACCATCCATTCCTCCATGCTCGCCGGATCTTGGGATGCTGAGGTTTTCACCGGTGGTTGCTCGATCTCCGCCGATGGTTTCAAGGCAGCTCTCCCTTCCTCAGCTAGTGCCGACAGTACCACGTGTGAAGGTTACTCATCGTTCGCTACCCCCTCAACTCTCGGCAGTACCACCAATGGAGAGCTCACAGCCAAGTCATGTTCCAACGAAGAGTCAAGGGGCCACATCCAAGCTGAAAGTATACAGAGCCAAGAAGTCTGCTTTGAAACTGGTAGATGATGTTGAATATCCTTTGGCGGAGCTAGCTCACCAGCACATGCCGGGACAACCTATGGTGGACGCTGACGTGAACCTGGGCGTAGCTTGCCGAAAGCTTCATGATCATTACCTCGAGATGTCAAACAGGCCGTTCCCAGATACAACAGTCGGCATCGTAGTCTGCTTCAAGGAGGAGCATTTCATGCACCGTCAAGGATATATGTTTCCCGTGGATTTCCCGGACATCTTGAACATGATGCACTTCTGTGAGCTGGACACCAGTCTCATGAGATGCTTCACGCTATAAGTCCTTACAACACAGCACCGTTTTGTTTTATCACCACTAAGTGCCTGCAATATAACTCGTTCTTTTCCTATACTCAGATACATGCTTGATCTAAGCGAAAGAAGAAAGATGAAGAACTCTGTGGGGTTCGGCGACCCACATTTGATCTCGGCCCAAAGTGTCGCGGCAAATAAGAACATGGTGCAGGATTACGTCGTGCATTTACTCCATGAGTACTCCACACGAGATCACATCTAGGTTGCCTACAAGATCGGGTAAGCCACATCCTTTGCAAATTCTCATGGTTCGACGGCTAAACATGTAATAACTTCGTATCGTATAACCAGGGCCCATTGGATCCTCCTCGTGATCGTGCCGAAATGGAATAAGGTATATTACCTTGATTCCATGAGGCGTAGCATTGACAAGTGCAAGCAAGGGTACTTAGACATCATCCATCTACTCGACGAGTGAGTACCAAAACTTTCGACTTCGTCCATGCCTATTAATTCTTTCTTTTTCCCAAAGGAAAATATAGTTTGATGCTAATTGTTTTGAATCACTTAGAGCGTTTGACACGTACGTCAAACAAGGAGGGAGGCACAAGGAAGGAGTGCCCGTGGAGTTATGCCATGACTCCAAGTTTAAGGTATTCCGTAATGTCCTTGACTCCTCGAACTAATGCCATCATACTTCTGCCTTCTAACCTAATCGATATCCCATTTGTAGTGCTGGCAACAACCTAAAGGGTCCGACCACTGTGGGTATTACGTGTGTTTCCACATGCTAGCCCTTTGCAGCAACCCTAAGTACCATGATCTAGCGGTACGAAACCATCACCACTACTAATGTCTAGTGTTTAATCATGCTATTCGCCCTGGGTGTAAGCCTCATGTTTTCAAGGAGGGGCAAAAACCATGGCAATCAAACAGTTGAAAGATATGGACATTGCCTAGATCCGGTCGCACATCGCTAGCTTCCTAAACAATGAGGTCATTAGTGCCGAAGGACGCTTCAATTACTCGGCAGCAAGTTAGGAACTTAGTATTGCGATTAGTTAGATCATTACTTAGGTTTCTAGTTAGGTCATTAATTACTTCATTAGTTCAAAAGCATCAAACTTTATAGTTATCTATCCAACTTGTGGTTTGAAATGATAAGTGCACTTGATGTTTTTAAATATCTTGTTCATTTTTCCTCTCAGTGCTAACGTATAAGTGAGTGAGACATAATTATAACTTTTTCTTGTGAATGTCACTATTTTACAAATGAGACTACTTTATCAACAGATATCGTGTATGGAGGCTTTGGCGAGTGGTTCTATTCCTGTGAAGAACTTAAGAGAGGTCTACTTTTTTGAATTTGATCAATGTTTGAGCTGTGAATTGAGTATATGTCACAAGCAAACAAGTTTTGTAATATTATTTATATGCGTATGTATGTGAATGTTTGTAGTTTATGTCTTGTGATCGATGCGAGAATGAATGATTGAATAGTGTGCTATATAAATCTGTTGTATATGTGCTGTGCTTTGGATATTGCATATGAACTGTTTGCTTTTTCAGGGAGGCTAGTAAATCAGGCAAAATAATGCCTGTTTAAAAACATATCCGAGGCGGTTGTTAAGTTGCAACCGCCTCAGATATCTTTACCCAACCACCTCGGATAAGGCCTTATTGAAGGCGGTTGAACTGATTAAACCGCCTCGGATAAGACCTTATCGGAGGCGGTTAAGTTATCTTGACCGTCTTAAGGTTAAGTTATCTTGACCGCCTCGGATAAGACATTATCCGAGGCGGTTAGGAAAATTTAACTGCCTCCGATAAGGGCTTATCCAAGGGGGTTTAATCAATTCAACCGCTTCCGATAAGGCCTTATCCGAGGCGGTTGTGTAACCACCTCTGATGCATGCTCCCATATCCGCAACCACTCTGTGGAGGCAGCTGCTATAACCGCCTCGGATGTGCTATTTGAACCGCCTCGGATATCGATTTCTGTACTAGTGACTATTCAATTGGATGATGAAACGATGATCAAAATTATTAGATATGAACACATGATGATGTGAGTGGTTTTAAACAAGGATTCATGGTGGAAAACAATGCCATCATGTACCACAAGATGATAGGAGATTAACTATATGGGTGGTGGCGACGCTCGCAACACAAAACGGTCAGAACTGGACATAGATCAGTTCTGGACAAACTGAAGAGTTTTAGACGTTACACGATGCTCGCTTAACAAAATCGTGATTCGTCAATTGGATTAGAAACTAGACACATGGAGGTATAATACTACCAAAGGGTTTTAGAGAATTCTCACCGAGTAAATAGGAAAAGGTCAGACAAGTCAGACATTGTGCAGATTGAATTTGGACGTCCACAGACAGCACGTCGGAGATGGATGAATTCCTGACAAACAGCTACATGGGTCAAGGTGAATATTTACAGAGGTGTTCATAGATACCTAAGGCTCAAATTGACCAAAGGGATTCTTTAAATAGTCACCGGATCAACGGGAAAAGAGGTGATAATGCCGCTGTACCATTCATGCAGTCAAATGACGTGAACAGCAGCACAAAGAAACCAGACTTTCCGGAGATTAGGCCGTTGGATTGCCTTCAGACTTTATGGATATTATATTGACAACATTATCCATGATCCCACTGAACGGATCTTGAAAAGGAGATCCGAGCCCATGAGGGCGTCGTTCCAATCTAAATGCACGCGCAGAACAACTGGGTGCAAACAACACGTAAGTATTCAGAGATTTCCTAGTGATTGCGCCATTAGATCTTCACCAAATTTTGTAGAGAGGTAGAGTGAAATGTTGTGCACAATCTCACCGAAGGGATTTTCCAAAAGATGTCCGAGGTGACGGGAATTGGAAAAATACTAAGGCGGTACGTGCTGTTTAGAAACTGCACGGGAAACAAATTGGGGTGGCGGCTGTTTGGGGGGTTTGGGGGCTAGGGTTTTGTGGGAAAAGGGTTTGGGGGATTAGGGAAGAGGTCGAGGAGGGTGGGGTATTTATAGGAGGGTTAGGGAAAGATATTTGGATCAAATCCTATTGGAAAAGAAGTGGCGACGCATGCTGCGCTACGCAGCACTCGCCGGGGTGGCTACTCAAGGGAGGAATGAGACGACGAAGCGCCTGGTGGAGATGGGCCGGGATGATGCGGCCAAAAAGGAAAGGAGAAAATAGAAGGAGAAAACTAAAATAAAATAAAGAACAACAAAGCGAGATTACATACCAAAAGAACTCCAAAAATTCTGAGAAAATTCCGGGAGACATATTCTAGATTGAAAAGCCAATCAAATTCAAGTTTGATTAATTCAAATTAACTCTGGTCCAATTTGTGAATAAAGATTTCAAATTAACAACGAAATTTTCCAGCTTTGATTTTTGAATAAAGATTTTGAAATCTGATTTTTGAATAAAGATTTTGAAAAGTTCTGAAAATTAGGATGTTACACCCCAACAGGCCTCTACCTTCTAGCCACTGAGTACTTGTTGTAAGAAGACCACGGGTGCCGCTAGGTGGTCCTCGCTCACATGGGGCTTTGCAACGTATATCTCCTTGTTTGAAATTAATGATGCTTTTAGATCTGAACATTTAGTTCATGGAAATTGGTTGATACTTCTCATGGTTAAAGAAAATGATTGTTGATATCATGTTATCATTACTTATGTCATTACTGAACATCTACTAGCATGTTGATGATAAATTGGTTCGATTCATGTTAATGCCATGTTATGTTTAAGTTAAGATGAAATGTATTTGTAGTCATTTAATATTCCATATCATGCTTAAATTAATCGGAATAAGCATAGCATCTTGCGAGTATGAAAGTACTCACAGGGAATTCCACTCCCTGCAAGTGATCTAGTGTGGATGGGTTGGTATAGATGATGGTCATGTATCGCCTGCGTCATTTACCAAGTCAGCTAAAAGATCTTGTGGGTGTTGTGGTTTTGATGATGGTCTCATGGACCATGGGGTTACTTTTTTTATGTTTCTGCCACTAATTCTGATGTACCAGGTTGGTATTTTGTGACCTTCAGATCTTTTGTGTTGTAAGCATCTATATTGCCCATGTGTAAGGGATGTGGATTACTATCTGTGTAAATCTCTCCTTAGAGTTCATGTTATGATTGTCAAGTTGTTAATACATCCCTCCATACACCGTTCTTGTATGATTTGAAGTGTATGGATGTGATGATAGAGAATTGGAGTCAGTCCTTTGTATAATCATGGTAATCACTTAGTTGACCCGCTAGCTGAGATGCGATTACCGGCTAGGTAGGGTGCAGATACCTATGTCAGGCTCTTGAGCGATCCACTAGTATGTGCTTCGGCCAGCTAGGTTAGAGTGTGGGCACAGGTGTCGGGCTCATATAATTGGTTGTAGTGATCGTCACAGAAGACCAGCATCAGTGCTCTACACTATGTCTTGGAATTACTTTTGGCTTATCGAATGATGCCCGTTTCTGGCGGGATGGACCAGTAGTGAGACATACGACCATGTGGTCGAGTGGAGTTCGTGTGCTGTGTTGGTTTGGTGTCGAACCACCTAACACTGGATGCATATAAGGTAATAATGTGCCAGCTTTATCTGGTTTCTCGGTCTCTGAAGATGCATCATTTTCTAAGTCAAGTACGATTCCTGACCCCGATAGAAAGCATGTCCGCTAAGAGACGTAATGGCACTAACCTCTTATCTGACCACACGTTGCTCGCCTTTAGTTTCAACAATTCAATCATGGATAACAACTTTGTGTAGTTCGCCTTGCATCCTTCAAACAAAGGTTTCTCCGAGTCCCACATTAACACTTTGAATTTCTCACGGTCCTTCGTATCATAGTTCCCTTCTACATGGCACAACATCTCATCCAGATGGTCACGATCATCCAATGGCATATCTTCATCTGAATCAGAATTGACATCATCCACCAAATAGCTTCCTTCCTGCGCGATGTCACCATTACCACCTTCTTGTATCATCCGCAGTTCACCGTGACTTATCCAACATGTGTACTGCTCTTTGAAATTCCTACGAATGAAGTGGTCTTGGATCTGCTATGAGTTGTCGAACATATATAGGTTCACGCAGTCTTTGCATGGATAACAAATATATTGCTCCCCTCTTTTCTACATATCCTCTTCCGCAACTCTTATGAACCCTGATACATTATTAAGGTACTCTTCCCTTAAATGGCTATGATCGTACATCCAGCTTTGGTCCATCTACGATACGCATAAGAAAATTAAATTTAATTCGTATTAATTGTTGAGGGTTGCTATATGTACATGGCACAAAGTAACTAGCAAGAGGAAATTAATTAATAAAATATTAATTAATTATGTCATTCATACGTGGGTTTTGACTGCATCTAAAGATTCCCAATATCCTGTTTAA
Source organism: Stipa capillata (assembly GCA_019208055.1). NCBI lineage: Eukaryota > Viridiplantae > Streptophyta > Magnoliopsida > Poales > Poaceae > Stipa > Stipa capillata. Next base: position 31,180 of record JAGXJF010002614.1, on the reverse strand, counting down.
TTAACAAGGTTGCTATTTACAAACATACAACCTACTAATAATTACGAAATTTAGTTATGACAAATAAAACTTAATAATAATAAATTAATAAATACAATATTAATTAATTATATCAATATTATGTGCGGTTTTGACTATATTTAAATATTCTCAATATTTCATTTCATTAACAAGGTTAATTGCTATTTATAAAGCATACATAATACCAAAAATTACAATTTTTATTTATGAGTTACAACTTAAATAATGAGCAAGACAAATCAAATTTAATATAATAAATTAATAATATATGGTACATTTATATTTTTTATAATATCCAAACCATCCACAATTCTCTTTTTGCCGTCCTAATTAGCTAGCAAGATGTTTAATATAGTGCAATACAACCAATTAATAGCCTTAAGATCAACAACAACAAATAGATTTTGCCTCATACCAAGCTCTAGATCAACATTCTCTCTCTTCACCAAATTAGATCTTCAAAATTATTCAATTTTTTGAAATAATCACTAACCTTAGATCACCAGTAACAAGTGGATATATATGCAATATCTCCCCAAAATCCATGGTTCTTTTTGACCAATTGGACTCCAAGCCGCAAAATCGGCTACCGCCGCCACTATGTAAGAACTGAGAATTTAAGACAAGGCTCAGGTTGGGGAAAACTATCGGCTAGCAATTAATGGGTGTCTTATCACAAAACGTTTTCAAATAAACCGTCTGTTATATCCCCCTAATTGTAGACGGTTCTTGTAAAAAACCGTTTGGGATATGGTACTCCGATATCGCAGGCAAATCTTAATGGATATCTGCTTATAACCGATGGTTCAATTCGCTGGGAGTTAATCCAAACAGTGTCTCGTGTGGACCGTCTATGATGTGCTTTATCATAGCTGGAAAACCGCTTCTGATTAGGGATCTTGCATGACTCATTCTATAGTAGTGGGTGCTACACAACGAGGGTCTCTTTGATTTAAAATATTTTTATAGGAGTTCTGGAGGATTGATACCTTTTAGGAATGTTTCTTATGTGGGTTGTTTAATTTATAGGATTTTATCCTATAGAAATGTTTGCTAAGGGTTTATTTGCAGTACGTTTAATTCATCTTAGGAAATTTTCTATTTACTTAAACCTCTTGGAGATATATATTTTTAATTTTTTCTATTCTCTAACCAAATAACTTTTGGTGCAAATTTAATCTTGTAGAACTGAAATGGACATAACATTGTAATACTATATTTTATGTTCCTATATTTTTGGAGTCCTGCGAATCAAAGAGGCCCTAACGGACGTGTGTTATGGTACATTCCTTGCTGAGTTGGCTGGTAGCTTGCTCCAGTCTTACTCTCCACCGTCAACGTGGTTGCTAATACTAATAGTTAACCCTAGCTATGAGCCCAACGATCCCCAATCAAGGGCACAGAGAGGAGACAAAGTCACAATGGGAGGGTAGTAAACAAAAGACCAGTCATCCTTTTAGGTGTCCGAGATTAACAAAAGGCCACTGCTAGGGATATGTAACTAAAAGGGGTCTCCGTTGTGTTGTGTGTTAACCCTACAGTGTCGTGATCTTGGCCTGCCCTAAAGCACTAGCCATCAGTACCAAATCTACCCTTTTTTTGCTCAAAGGTCATGCATGCACACTGTAAACTAACGTGGTGGCACTAATCCAGCAAGGAGTCAATGCATGATCTGTTAGCAAATAGTCACAAGTACGTCGAATTCCATGCATGGTTGGAGGTGAATTTTCGAGACCATTAAATTTTGTCCTTTCGTTTTCAACCAGTCATATGCATAGCTAGGAACATGTAATGATTTGATCATTGTAGTCAAAGTATTACTGTGGGAACCACCAGGAAAAAAGGTGGGAACAGTCCCAGTGCCCCTCCCCAGGGGCAACTCAGGCAGCAGAAACCCTTGTGTCATTGGGGCTCTTCTTCTTGCCGCTCGTCGTCGCTACCGCTGCTGGCCTCTATCACGACGGTGATGGGGCCCACCCTCGAAGGAGTTGGCAATTGTGTGGCCCAAGACATTGTTGTTGTGCGGCGTGTCTGGTGGCGGCGCTCTGAGTGTCAGCGGTGAGGATCCAGTGGTGGCTCAATGGGTTACGGTGCGGTGGACTTGCTCCTTCGAAGCGCAGCAGGTGGGTAAGTATGTAGGCGGCTCCTTCTGTATATCCTTCCGGCAGTGCGGCATGGCGCCTTGCCTCTTAATCTGGCAGCTCTACCCTTCTCATGTGAGCTACCGGCGGCGGAGGTGGCGGTGCTGGCTTGGTGCTGCGGTGGCCGCATTTGGGGTGGCTGCGGCTAGCATTGCACGTTAGGTGGTGGGCTGCGGTTGCAGCTGGTCAACGTGGGTGTGGCGATGGGCAATGGCTACACTACCTCGTCTCCTTTCATGCGGGATCGGGGCTGTGGGTCACCTCACCTTGGGCCGGCTCTACATGGTGCTAGGTTGGTGCGGTGCAGGGGGCTCTAGGTGAAGGCCTTGCTCGGCTTTTGCTGACACCAGCAGCAGTGATGCTTTCAAGCGTCATTCCCCTTCTTAGAAGTTTTGACGTGGAGCCCTGCTCCTTCCCCTACCCTTCGGATTCTTCGGACGAAAACCTTAGATCTAGGTTGCTGGATCGAGCGATGACAGTAGCGTCGCTTTGGACCTCTTATCTTGCGCTTGGCGGCCGACGTCGTGCACATTGGCCTATGGTCAGCAATCGTCGGACTAGCGGCAACGATGACACCCTGGTGAAGTCAAGATGCCGTCTGGTGGTCATGTTGGATAGACAATTCCAGGTTTGCGGGACTTGGCTGGCTGCACGTCTTGCTCTACTCCTTGACGATGTTGGTGATCGTGAAGTTGGAGCTACGATGATTCGCGGTGACAATGCCATGTGACTGGCGAAGTTGGAGGATGGCGCATGTTGGGCAATTTCTGACTACTTCGGTGCAATGGCTGGGGTCCTTGCTCGCTGGTGCCTTGTTCGGGCAAAGTCAGAATTTTTCGGTCATAGGTGCGATGGTGACAACGATGACGCCGATGTCTTTGTCAGTGGGAGAGGGGCCATCTATGTGTGTTGAGCTTGGCTGGCTTGTTGCCACGGCTAGGCTCATTTAGCGGTGCTCTAGGCCTACTTTAGCTAAGTAGTGAGTCTGTTGTGGTCATAGTTTTAGCTCAATTTTTTCCTGATAAATCGAGCAATGTAAGGTTTGGCCCTATTTTCTGTAAAAATGGGGTTTTTTTTATAGTGCAATGGTAGAGCTCTTGTCCGCTTGTCTGTTTCTGGAATAAAAAGAAGAAGATTTGATCTTTTGTAATACCCACTTCTCACGATTAGGGTTTTGCATTCATCTCGCATGCATGTCATCATCCCCGCACCCACACCTTATTTAAACTTAAATGTGATATGATCATATTTTATAGAATACGTACATATCTCATCCTCGGTGGATAATTTTGCAAACACCAATCAACTTATTTGGATTATCAACCTCAGTATTAGTAATAGTCAGGGAGAAGATCAGTAACCCCCTTAGTGGATCACCACGTAAGATTCCATGATTTGCTACCTCAATTGAGGGATTAGGCATTCAATCGGAAGAGAAGGGCTGAATTGTAATTAATTGAGTAGGCAATATTTAATTGCATGAAAAGTTACCAAAATTCATATTTCAGCCATGAATATGGAATTCTAACCACATGTAAAATTTTGGAATTTTTGGAAAGGTTTAGGGCCTAGTACAGTTCAAACTACTTCTTAGGTCAAATTTGAATTTGAATTCAAATTCTGATCAAACTAACTCCAAATAGTTTCAAAATTTTATGGGAGGTTCTATACTTGTTTATAAACATCATGTAAAAATTTCAGCTCATTTGGAGGTCGTTTGGGTGCTCATTTGAATTATCAAAGTTTCAGCTGAAGGTTTAAAAGAAAGAGAAAAACAAAAATGAAAAGAATTGCGGGCCGGGGCCTAATGGGCCGCCTTCGGCCAGCCCACCAACCCTGAACCCGCCTCCTTCCTCAGCCTTTTCCACCCCATAGGAAGACGCCCCTGACCTCCATGCGCCTCCTCCCTTCTCACCCGACGGCTGGGGCCCGCTCGTCAGGGCGCTCCCGCCACGTCGCCTGCCGCCGGGTGGCCATGGAGGGCGGCGGAGCCACCCTGGCACTCCGACCGGCTGCCCTATAAAGCCCCCGTTCGGACAGCCGCTCTCCCCTTCCTCACTCCGCAAACCCTAGCTCCTCCCTCCCTTGCTCCCGTCGCCGAGCCCACCGCCGTCTTCTTCGCGTCCGATCGAGGCTCCGGCGAGCAATCGCCGCCGCTCCGGTGGCTCCCTGTCCCCTTTTCTTTGCTCCCGAGCACCTCCTCTCCTCCTTGACCTCCCCCTCCCCTTTGCACTGCAGGTCTGTGCCCGAAGTGCTCCCCCGCCGCAGCTCCGGTCATCACCGCCGCCATCCACGCCGCGAGCTCCTCCCCGGTCGCCTCCGCTTCCGCAAGGCCGCGCTCCATCTTCAGGGTGAGCTGTTGAAGCCCCTACGGCTGCCGCCTTAGCCCGCCGTGCCCCAAAGCCCCTTCCGGCCATCTGCGGTGGTGCCCCGGTGAGGACGCCACCGCCCGCACTCTCCCCTAGGCGCGCGCGAGAGAGAGAATGGGAGAGGGGATAGAAGGGTGGCGTGGCAGCTCCCCATTGGCTCTTTGAGTCCAGTCAACCCCTGCCGTGGACCCCGCCTGTCTGAGAGAGAGAGAGCCGAGGGTTGGGTGAAGTTTTGGGTAGCTTTAGCATTTTTGATCTCGCAGGTTTAGGGTTAGGGTTTTGTCGATTTTCCGACGATCTTCGAAATGCGATAACTTCTAAACCGTAGCTCCAAATTTAGCAAATTTTAACTTTCTGGAATCCTTTATGAAATTGCCTACAATATGATCTGGATAAAAATTCAAAATTCCAAATATGAGTCCTGGTCAATTTGAGTTAGAATCATTCCTTCCATTTCGCACAATATTTTTAGTAACTCATATCTTGATGCTCGTAACTCCAAAAATTGTGATTCAAATTGCGTTAGATTCATATCGCTGAACACTTTCATAATATAACCATTTCAGGGTCATGACAATATTCTGAATCGTAACCTTCGAATCCAAAAATGAGCCCAAACTTAAAATTTGCATGCATGCATAGTTAAAGTTACGATTCAATCTCTACAAGTTTAATTCGAGCAATGTTCACTATCATAAGCTTTCTAATATCTACAAGTTACTTTAGGATCTTATACTTAGCGTCATTCATCACGCATACATGCTGGGTCTCATTGCTTCTTTTCTCGTTTGTTTCCGGTATCGCTTGTTGCTCAAAATAGAGCCAGAAGAAGGAGACCACTCAGCTTTCACTTCAGAGCAAGATCAGGAACCCTGTGACCAAGGCAAGCAGAGCTTGTTGCATACCTCTACTGTTATTTATGTTCCTTCATGTAAATGTGCTTGAGTGGGAATGTTTATTTGAATTGTTGCGTGGGATGGGCAAGACTAGCATGTTAGGATGTGTTACATTTTATGTTTCAGCACTGGCTGAGATTAAACTTGATGGCCTAACAACTTAAACTCTCTAAAGTGAGATGTGAGAGCCGAGGGTGTGCACGATGAATACGGTTGGTGTTAATTGAAGTGAAAGAGGACGACCCCCGGAGCAAGTAGAGTTTTGTCGTCACACCAACCTGAGGTTACTTCATCGTGTTACTTCCCTTATCACCGCGTGGACGTCACCGTGAATCACCGTTATGGGTTTACCTGATGGCAAGTCTCGGTCACTTGGAGATTAGCTACCTCCGAGTGAAGAGCACTCGATATCCCCATGGTGGTTGCATTGCCAGTGACGGTCCGAGAGAATTGATTGAAACTATTGTTGATGGGTGCCTGATTGAATTGGGGTGTGAGCTGCCCCTAAAGGACATGAGTATGATAGTTGTCGAACTATCGTGGTGGTATTGGGTTCATGTGAAATCTGAACTGTACTCTCTTTTGGAACAGCTTCTTGCCTTTAGTTGTCAATGCCATGTGTTTCCCCTCGTTTGCCATCAACAGGAATGCTCCATGTTTAATTGCTGCTGAACTAGTATGTGTAGGTCATCTAATCAAGCACGAATAAGTCTTGCGAGTACTTTTGTACTCACCTAGGATATTCCTAGATCATTGCAGGTGAGCCAGTGGTCGAGGGATTACTTCGAGGATGCCTATTACTTGGTTTTCTTGGTTGGCTATCGACTCGTGGGATTTTGTTGGCTTTTGGACAGCGGTCGATGCGCCGCTGTGGGACTCACTTAACTTTCTTCCGCTGTTGTTTAAATACTTCATATTTGGATATGTTTCCGGTTATCACCGAATGATGTAAACTGAATAGTTCACAACGTGGACAGCTAGTAGTATTATCGTGTCGTAGTGGTTCGTGTGATGATATACTTGATGTCCAACATATACCCCCACCTCCCGTCTGTCATGCGTGTATGTTGAAATGGGGAGTGTGGCTGGGTGCATATGGAGGTACTTATTATTTTATTTTCGGTTCATATGGAATGTAAAGTGAAAGTACAGTCCATTGGCAAAGTGAGTCATACGCATGAGGCGTATGTGTTTGGAATCGTGATCCCCTCAATCAGGCCGTGGTGAGTCATACGCATTGTGTCGTATACATGTCGCACGGGGTAGGGGTGGGCCATAGACCGTCGCAGGTAGCAGCTATGGTCACCGTCTTCACTTGTTGTGAATCCCTTGGATCGGATTGGAATACCGGGTACCTCACATCTTTGTAGTTAGTTCAGTTTCTCTGAATTGTCAGCTGATATTATCCATACATACATTTCACAACAGAATTTTAGCAATCATGCATAGGTGCTAACCCCAGAGTCCAGATTATCAGTGGTCTTCATACTCCGAAGAGGGGGACAAGCCATGGACAAGACCTGGTGTCCCCCCGCTGGACCCTATAGTTTATACAGCTGATGTGTTCGTTGTTAACCACAAAATCAATTAACTAACCATACTTAGTGGCCTCTGCTTTGTTTAAAACACCCACCTTCTTCGGGTTGTGTTCATATTTGGTTTTGTTTTTCGGAAGCAACAAAATCTGCTGCAAATTTTTGCCAACAAATAAAGCAGTGTGGCGTGCCGTACTACTGGTGCTTTTAGTTGCTTTTGTTCTTGTTGGAGTATTATTAGCGTCCACTATAACATTAAGTACTAGTTCACACCTCCCTAACTTGTGGTTGCTAGCTGTGATGGGGTTCTGCTCTGTGCAGATCTAAACCATAAAGATGCATGGATATGTCAAACAGCTAGCTCATTGAATACAATCAACAAAAAAGTTGGATCCCAGGTCCACAAATGCCTCTGCCAAGCATGCATTATTTGTTTGATCATCTTATAACATCTGTATACATTTTCTTGTACTGATTTCCTTGTGGATGTACACTAACAATAATTGAACCATGCATAGCGATTACTACTACACAAACCTTGATCACAGACGGTTCAGAATAATTATCATAGATGGTTTTCTATGGTTTGAGATCTGTGACGTGAAAACTTATAAAACTAAAAAGAAAGGCAGCACCATGGCCACCGGACATGTTGTTAGGGTCCCATTTTGTTAAGCACAAGCTTATATTGTTAGTATCAAAGAATTATTGAATGAAAAACCTTTAAATTTATCTTGTTGGAGATAAAATCCGTAACCATCTCCATGTGGTGGAAAATAGAGAATCCACATAGGTTGGTTGTTGTGGCTATTGTTTGCACCTAAAGAATGAAAATTTGTTAGTTTGAGAGGCATTAATGAATATGAAATCTGTTGTAGGAATGTAGTAGCTGAGATATCAAAAGGTTATGATTGTGCTTCAGCTTGTATCCCTAGCTTGGATCTCCCTCCATGAGCAACGTATTCGATGAATGACTCGTCAAGTAATTCTCGAATAGGCTTGAAGTTGCAATTCCTTTGAATCAAGGTATATTACATAGCTCTTTTATAAGAACCAAAACCCAATAAAGCTATATAGAATTCATCATCTCACTAAACATAAGTTTATGTTCTGCATAAAGTACAAAAATAACCAAGTAGTACAAATAGTGCATCACTGACCCAAATTGTAGGTAGAGAGTATGTATTTTGCTTTTCTTTTAAGCCGCTAATGCCATTGTGATAGAGCTAGCAAAACAAGTGAACCATGCCCTCAGTGCTTGCTTCAGGCCGTATATGGAGTTTTGGAGAAGAGAAACATAAGTAGGAGAAGAACAACCCTCAAATCCTTGTGGTTGTCGACAATAGACAGTTCAAAGATGGTCGTGAAGAAAGGGATACTTTATGTCAAATTGGTGTATGAGTCAAAAGAAGGAGACCGATAGACAGAGCAATCCGTATATTACTAGGTTTCATGATATGACTAAACATTTTGTCGTAATTGAGAAAACCCTCGGACAACCTAGGTGTCTTATAGTAACGTGCAAGTGTGCCGTCTAGGTGGATTTATGCCCAAAACTCATTGCTGCTAACAATGTTGCTCTGGCTAGACACGTGGGGCCATGGAAGACGGAGTTTGCACGTGTCGTCATCGGATGAGGATACTGTGGTGGCGCATAGAGACAAAGTGCAGTATTTTCACTCAAAGGTTAATGTCCACGTGCTATCCTGGCCATCTAATCATTTCAAGATTGGTGAGATATGTTTAGCAGAACATTTTGCATTTCACTCTTATAGTATGTACAATATAAGTGCTTGAAGAGGTGCTTAGCAGAATAAATCAGTTTTTCTTGCCACAAGCCTAGCACTGATGCTTGTTATATACCATGAATGCTTAATTAGGCACCCATGCTTAGAAGCTCTTATAATTTAATATATAATAAATATATAAGCTCCTTTAAAGAGAAGCTTATATTGGAGTAGGTAAATTTACATGATATTTAATGATGTGGCTATATTCTCTCTCTCTTTAAACACTCGTATATAAGCACCTTGCATTATACATGCCCTCTACTCCCTACTCCCTAGCCCTGATCTCTCCAGCTCCGTCTCTCTCCCAAACCCTCTCTCTCCTCACTTCTTCATTCCCCCACCAGAGCCTAGTCCAGCCACCAAGAGCCGAGCCACCGCCATCTCCACCCTCCACGCTACCGCGGCCTCCATCTCCACCGTTTTCTGCCACCACCACCGCCATCTCTGTCCTCCATGGCCCCTTTGTGTCCCTCACCAAGTCCAGCCGCCACAAACCGAGCCGCCGCCAGATCCATCCGCCACGGCCCCACTGCCTCCGGATCTGACGAGGTGCGGCATGTCCACGACGATCATCAATTCATCCACGACGGCTCCTAAGTCCTAATGGAGTTTTTTATTTGATTTTCTTGTCCGTTTCTTGAAGGGTTAAAAAATTCCAAATAACGTAACTGATCCGGGCTTTGTTGTTCATTCTTGACTATTGGAATAAGAACAAATGGAGTTTGTGATTTGTGATTTTGTTTTTGTTTTTGGACGTTGAAAAATTAAAACGGAGATCTGGATCTGGATTTGGTTTTGAGGTATTCTGGTGGTTATGAATTTCACATCATTTTTCATGAATCTTTAATGAAGTTTGCGATCTGCTATTCTAGAATTGTTCTAATTTAGTAGCTTCATTTTGTGGAGTCGTCTACTATATAGTATATGTTGCCTCTTTTGTTGCATGATGAAGTGCTAATGCGGCAATTGACAGTGCTTCATGGATGGGTTCATGATCGTGTTAAAAAAAAATCATGTTGTAATGTGTAATCACCTCATATTTTTTCCATAATTTATAATCCAAATTATGAATGGGAAATTGCTGTATGCTACTGTACTTTTTGTTCATGAAATTGTGCAAAAATATTACGATTTTGTGCACAAGCCTGATTTCCTAATTCTCGTAGGAACCAAACTGAAAGATAATTAATTGATCACGGAGAGGGAGAAAGGATGGAGAGAGAGAATAAGGGAATGGGCTGGAAAATAAGATGAGGAAATGGTTGGGGTGCGTTTTGTAAAATAGAACTGATTATACAATGATGGAGTTGGAGGTTTATTTTGTAAAATGGTAGCACGGATCCTAAAGTAAGATAGGTGGCTTGGATAATAGGTAGACATCGATCCACGTATGAGTGATTATGCGTTTCCCAATAGAGACACTGACTGGTAAGGTGAGGCAGAGGAGCTGGATGGCTGAGGTTGCGGTGCAGTGGACTGGGAAGTGCCTTTCATATATGTGCAGGTCTTCATCACGAAGTAAGAAATACTGTGGTGGCCTAACGTTGTTGTGCCTTTTCACGCTTGGACGCTCCTCGCTCATTGTCTTCCACTGCCAGCGGCGCCTTGCTGCACCTTTGGCACTTCATGCTTGCCAACCATGTATAATCATGACCATTGTGATGCAAGATTTCACCGTTGATAGTTAAGACAGCAGGGCAAACTCATGATTCGTCCTACCCGTGGCTTGCGTCAGGCTGGCCTCGGGCTTGGATTCCGCTGGCTCGGACAGCCCAATGGACATGACTATAGAGAGAGGTTCTCTCGTTATGCTTAATGACTAAACTCGTTCCGACCTAGTCATCTGCCTGGGCACAAGCGGCGAGACGAAAAATGTTAGGCGAGGTCGCGGGTAGTGGGCGACGACACTGACGAGACAGACATCCAGAACTCGGTGTCAACGCGAATGGGCCTACCACCGAAGACGAGAGCCACGCACAGGGGGTTGTCGTTGCCCTGGCCATCCCGGCGAGGAAGGCGTTGAAGGGGAGAGCATAGGTGTCGTAGTGGTCGAGGAGGTGGAAGCTGGCGGTGACAACTCAATCGGTGTGGCCACAAGGAAATCCGGCTCGCTACTCAATAAGTATAATTACCCCATTTAGCATTAGCAAAATTTGCACAAACATGTGTGACATTGTTAGCCTCACGTCTTACAAAGGAGATGGTAAAACTATTTTCAGCTCTTGCATGTATATAATGCCAAACAGCAGCCACTTATGATCTCTTGCCATCGAGTGTCAGATTACCAAATTCCACCGGGACATCGCTGAAGCCAAGTTTGCAGGTAACCTAGCATCATTCCTGACTACAAGTGCCTCCATTATTAGGGCACTTGGTATAGATGAGTACCAAATTTATTCAGCTGCGAAAAAACTCATCCTTTGGAGCTTTAATCACTGAGTCAATTCCACCTTTGTTTGAAGTCAGGCAAGGACCCTCAATATTAATGTTAAATATAATCCAATGCATACTTGTAGCAAGAAGATTCTAGAAGGAAAAGTAGTAGAGATAATTCTTCATAGTAAAGTGCGAAGTTTCTAGAAGACATTAGAGAATTACAAGAGAAACATATTTGAGGAGAAGACTCTAGAAGAAATCAAGGATAAGTATTGTAGAGATATTTTAAAGAAGTATTCTAGAATTAAGGAATATTAAATAGGTCGATATTTTAGAAGAGAATTCTAGAGAAGAGATATTTCTAGTGTAGAGTTTGGATGTGTGCCACTTGGCACTAATCCAACAAGCTTGTGTAACTATAAAAAGGGATGCATCCACTACAGCAGGATGACTCTCTGCTGAAACCCCACCATTGACGGGCAACCTTTTGCCCGTCGGTGGTGCTTATCATCACTGACGGATAACATTTTGCCCGTCAGTGGAGGCGATGCCCAGGCCGGTCACGAGGACCTCCACTGACGGGCCCTAAAGTCGTCCGTCAGAGGAGAGACGACCCGTGGCCCGTTGAACCCATAGAGCTGACTGAGAATTAGCACTGACGGGCCCAAATTTTTGGCCCGTCAGTGATGTTTATCAAACCACTGACAGGCCGATATTGAGGCCCGTCAGTGTTAATTTCCAGCCCGTCCACGGCCCAGCTATAACCCTAACCCTAGCCAGACGCCAACCCGTACCCCTCCCCAACCCCTCGCGCCCCCGCCCTCGCCCCTGATTTTCTGCTCTTCCTCCTCCCCGAGCTCCTGCCGGCCCCCTCGCCTCCGTGCCCCCCGCCGCCTCCTCTCCCTCCGCCTCCGGCCGTCTCCGCCTCCTCCACGACGCCGCCGGCCCCCTCCGCCTCCTCTCCCTCTGCCTCCGCCTCTCCGGATCCGCGCCCTCCGCCACCGGATCCATCCCCCCGGCCGTCGGATCCGTGCCCCTGGTTGCCGGATGCCCGCCCACTGGCTCCACTCCCCCTCCTCGACCTCGACCTCGACGAGGCCGGTAAGCGGCGCGGCTTGGTCCTCCGGGGAGGATGGAGGCAAGGAGGTCGGAGCATCAAAGAAGAAGTCACCGGGGGCGGGGAACGCCACAGCCGCGGAGATCCGCGAGCCCGCCGAGGAGTATGCGCCCCTCATCCTTGCGCAGGACGCCTATGCGCATGTTCTTTCCTCAGATATGGTTTCATCTAACATTGCTTCCTTTAATTTCTCTTATCTTCTATTGTTTGATTCATGTGTACAGTTCAAAGAGGAATGCAACACAGAGAAAAAGATTATTGCAAAGCTTAAAAACAGTCCTAAAAAATCACCTGACTACATAGTTGATGTCAAGTAGAGTTTGCAGTACTGCCTGCATATCTTTCCCCTTCTATTAGTCAATACATTGTTCAGCACAGGCAGCAAACCGGCAATGTATGGGTTAACGTCTCAGCGTTGTATACAAGATAGATGTCTATGATCGTATGTGTGCTTCACTAGGCAAAATTCGTCGGCAAAAGGCTTGGACTGTAACTGGAAGCTTTATTTTGGATGGCAAAAGCCTACCAAACTTCAGTATATGTATTGGATAATTTCATCCATGGTTTAACCTGAAGGGTAACCACTATAAAGCATAGAGCGTGTTTGACCTCCTCATTTATCCAGCTAAATTAGGACTCTGATTGATCATGTTTATCCTCTACATTCTTTTTGGTGTATGCAATTAATCTGCTGGTGTCAATTTGTTTGCATAATAAGCTCCACTGTTCTGTGCTTCCAGCAAATTGTACCTCCTGTGCTTAATTCCTTCCTGGATCAAGATAGCAGAGTGCGCTACTATGCTTGTGAAGCACTATATAACATAGCAAAGGTGAACATATAATGGAGTAACGAAATATGAGTTATATGTATGCTTTATGCTAATGATGAATTTTTATCTGTAGGTTGTAAGAGGGGATTTTATCGTCTACTTCAACAAGATTTTTGATGCTTTATGCAAACTGTCTGCAGACTCAGATGCTAATGTGCAGAGTGCAGCTCATCTTCTTGACAGGCTTGTCAAGGTATGGCCTGGGCTATACCTATACATCCCAAGGTAGCAATGAATAACATACTGGAAGCAGGAAATAATGTATAACATACTGGAAGCAGAAAATAATGTGCTGAAAATGAATCTGAAAAAATGTATATTGGATGAAATGTATTGTTTTCTAAATTTTATTTTTTTTAATCGCTGAAAACCTACTACTGACGGGCTTCTAAGGAAGGCCCATCAGTGGTGACAGGGGCTCTGCTGACGGGCCCTGGGCCCGTCAGTGGAGGGCACCTCCTCCACTGATATTTGTAGGCTGACGGGCCCCCAGCCCGTCAGTAGAGGGGGTTTTTTCGCCCGTCAGTAGAGGCCCATACTGCAGTAGTGTCATATAACTAAGTGAACTATCATGAGTATGAGATAATACTAGGGAGTGTGCATGGAATCTTAGGTAGAGATAGAATAGCAACAAGAGAAGTGTTGTATCTAAGTTGTGTTAGTAAATAAAACAGTCCCTTTGTATAAGCGTATGGTCTCCCTAGTACATGCATTTCTATTACAATGCCAGCACCAAAGATAAGTATGTCTTTCGCTTAGAGATAGGGACAATAGAATCCTCGACCTTGGAGTGTGAACCTGTTGTTCTTGATAGTCTCTTGCTACTCGCATCAATATACTGAATAAGTGAACAACTAAATGGTGGAACAACCAAGAAAGAGTAGTTGTTAAATGTGTATACCCCTCTACCATAGGCGAAAGATATCACTACATATGGACTACTTACAGAACTAAGTTGACCAAAAAGAGTATCTACCTCTATACCATCACAAGAGTTGAAATAGAATATATGAGATTTGAAAAATATATCACTCGTGCTGAACTTAACAAACCCCTCATAATAACTCAAGTTACCACGATGAGCAACTATTGCATTTCCAGTTAAAGTTATGGTTGCCACTCCTTCAACCTAAGAAGATGTAGCTAACAATGAAATGACAAGAACTGGAGGCATCAAATAAACATGGATAATTTCAGCTATTTATGCCACTCAAAGTAACCAATTGTTTTGTTCTTTTACATTGCAGAAATTATATGGATCTACTAGGCCACAAAATCTTAAGTAAGGTGAGATATCATTAGCCATATGAAATTGTCAGATTGTAATAATTTCCTGTCATTTCATTGTTAGCTACATCTTCTTAGGTTGAAGGAGTGGCAACCATAACTTTAACTAGAAATGCAATAGCCGCTCATCATGGTAACTTGAGTTATTATGAGGGGTTTGTTAAGTTCAGCACGAGTGATATATTTTTCAAATCTCATATATTCTATTTCAACTCTTGTGATGGTATAGAGGTAGATAGTCTTTTTGGTCAACTTAGTTCTGTAAGTAGTCCATATGTAGTGATATCTTTCGCCTATGGTAGAGGGGTATACACATTTAAACAACTACTCTTTCTTGGTTGTTCCACCATTTAGTTGTTCACTTATTCAGTATATTGATGCGAGTAGCAAGAGACTATCAAGAACAACAGGTTCACACTCCAAGGTCGAGGATTCTATTGCCCCTATCTCTAAGCGAAAGACATACTTATCTTTGGTGCTGGCACTGTAATAGAAATGCATGTACTATGGAGACCATACGCTTATACAAAGGGACTGTTTTATTCACTAACACAACTTAGATACAACACTTCTCTTGTTGCTATCCTATCTCTACCTAAGATTCCATGCACACTCCCTAGTATTATCTCATACTCATGATAGTTCACTTAGTTATATGAAGGGAGGGGATGCATCCCTTTTTTATAGTTACACAAGCTTGTTGGATTAGTGCCAAGTGGCACACATCCAAAACTGTGTGCCACTTGGCACTAATCCAACAAGCTTAATATTTTAGAAGAGAATTCTAGAGAAGAGATATTTCTAGTGTAGAGTTTGGATGTGTGCCACTTGGCACTAATCCAACAAGCTTAATATTTTAGAAGAGAATTCTAGAGAAGAGATATTTCTAGTGTAGAGTTTGGATGTGTGCCACTTGGCACTAATCCAACAAGCTTGTGTAACTATAAAAAGGGATGCATCCCCTCCCTTCATATAACTAAGTGAACTATCATGAGTATGAGATAATACTAGGGAGTGTGCATGGAATCTTAGGTAGAGATAGGATAGCAACAAGAGAAGTGTTATATCTAAGTTGTGTTAGTGATTAAAATAGTCCCTTTGTATAAGCGTTTGGTCTCCCTAGTACATGCATTTCTATTACAGTGCCAGCACCAAAGATAAGTATGTCTTTCACTTAGAGATAGGGGCAATAACAATCTAAGAATGCAATTAAACATATATTCATGAATAGCATTGGCTATGTGAACATGCACAGCATCACAGTAATTCGTGTAATCATGAATAGCATTTGAGAGCAGGTTCTACCTTCCACAGTATGCAGATTAGGGAAGAGAGAGTTCATTCAAGAGCAGGTAATCATCTCAAGCATCACAGCAATAAACCACAAAATGCACAATACACACAGCTAATTAATCATCTCAAGCTTCACGGCTAATCTCAAGCAAAAAGAGAGGATTGGGAGGGGGGGAGGGGGGATTTGGCTACCTCGACAAAGACGGATAGGACGATGATATTGCGAATGGCGCTCAGGCAGGACCGCAGGAGCCGCTAGGGGAGGTGGGGGAGGCCGGCGCTCGGGGGATTGTCGGGGAGGTCGGAGAGGCTGGCACTCGGGGATGTCTGAGAGGAGGAGCTTAGAGAGGCGGTTGCGAAGGTCAGAAAGGACGCGCTCGGGGAGGAGGTCGTCGGGGAGGTTGAAGACGAGGCGCTCGGGGAGGTACTCCAGCAGGCCGGCACTTGCGGAGGCAGTTGCGGATGTCGGAAGAAGATGCGTTCAGGAAGGAAGTCGCCAGGGAGGTACCCGGCAGGCCGGCGCTCAGGGACAGCGAGAAAAGCGGAGAGTTCCTGATGACAGCGGCAACAAGGGAGGGAAACAGGGACAAAATGCGCTGGTATATTTACTTTAGTCGTATAAGATTATTAATGTCTTCCATCGTATAGCTTGGAATGTTGATTGATTATTAATGCAAAGCTTCGATGCCTTGCATATAGCATAGATCTGATCTTTCCTTTTTACAAGCAGACTATTTTTCCTTAGCAAACAAATACGTTTCAGGTGCGTGTGCTCTTTTGTTTGGTGACATTGTACTCTTCACCTCTACGTTTTGAGCAAATGGACCAGCACAAACATCATCAGGCGGTTGTTTTGTGCAGATAAATATCATAGCTAGACTAACATTTTCCTATTTGTACTTAGATCTTATTTGATTAGACTATGGCTATTGATAAAACTGTTGTTGGTTATCTGTTTGGAAAAGTTGCTATGGCAGTGGAAAATAAACATATGATTTTGGATTGATCCAAACCATCTATAACATTTTGAGAAATGAGTCCCGTAACTTTGTAGACAACTAGACAATAACAGCTTTGTCAATAGTCACAAACTAATCAAACAAACCCTTATAATGGTAGGCTATATACATAGCTATATTGCCTATTTGTTTGCTTAGCCCTTACTTCAACCGACAATGTTGTAGAACAATGTTTATGTAAATGTGCATGGCTATCCTATGTTCCCTTTGGTTTTATTCTTTTTCTATGGTCCACGCTTTGTTGCTCTTGTTGTTTACCTACGTCACAATGCATTGTGACGGTCTCTACGCATAAACCAATACAGGTGTACTGTATTAGAAAGGTATATGTGCCGTGAATTAATGAATAGCCTTTATTGCACGTGGGCTAGAGGCAGTAAATAAAATCATTACACATTGCATGCTTTCCATTTTAGTCGAGCACAGCGGCCACCTGCAACGATTAAGGTCATACTTGGTTAAACTCTTCAGTGGTTTTTCACTGAAAAAACTTATTGTTCAACTAAATAGCTAGCTTTGAAGCAGTCTTTACCAATAGTGGTTATAGGATTTGCAGTGCAAATTCAGTTGTTTAGAAAAGTTGCCTCCTCCTAGCTTTTTATGAGGTGCTGAAGCTCGGGGCTCATTTCTCAAAATATTGTAAATAGTTTGGATCAACTAAAGCTAATTGGAACTAAGGGCCTTTTTGTTTAGGTTGTGACTCTTGTTAAAGTTGTTGTCGGCTGACTGTCTGAAAAAACTATTGTGATTGTAGGAATGTAACAGATGGCTTTGGATTGATCCAAACCTTCTACAGCATTATGAGAAATGAGCGTCAAAGCTTCAGCACATTGCAAAAAGCTAGGAGAAGACAGCTTTTTCAAATAGCTGAATTTGTACTGTAAAACGCACAACCACTATTGGTAAAAGTTGCTCCAAAACAAGCCACTTAGTTGGATTATAGCTTTTTCCAGTGAAAAACTAGTGAAAAGTCCAACCAAATAGAGCCTAAAGCTAAAACCATCTGCTAATACTTAGTTGCATTTGAGATTTGAGAACACGGACTTAAAATGTAGGGAATCTCTCTCGCGTCCTCTTGCAGGTGATAAGCTAATTGGAACTGCTATACTTTTACTAACTTACATTTCTATGAGTAAAAGTTTACCTTTAATAATTTGGCTGATAGTATTTTAATAACTTCGACAGCTTCGGAGTTATGGAACGTTTGATAAAAAGACTTATGGGTTAGATGAAGACAACAATGACAAGGTCACTACCAATCAATCACGGGTATGTTACTTTTCACGATGCTATGTTTGAGAGCAAATAAGTTTACTATTCTAGATTAGTGATTGACTGTTTCAAGTTATACTGTCTATTCTGCAAGAAGAGCACTTACATGGACCGATAGAAATAAAATTTTCAACCTAATACATTTATATGGTTCATCTATATATTTTTGACAAATGTCTCAACCAGTTTTACCTATGCATGTGTTAACGCTTTCTAGTAGGAGTTGCTTATTGCGCCACTAGTGCAGGTCTGGTGAGGTGAAATTGAGTAAGCAAGAAATAGTAGTTTTCTACTCCTGGTCAATTGAGGGAGCTATATATTGTTTACTGTTTTTGTACAAAGCCTATTTTAATACTTTTTTGTTCACATGGATCCTTTAACCTTGCCCTATTAATGTAAAACTAAAATGCTTTGGTAGGTATTTTATCTCAATTACACATGGGTGAAAGTGGTTGTTTTCTTTTTTTCAAAAAGCATCATCACATGGTTATTACTGATTGTTGCTGATAGGACTATGGGTGTCCCGATATTTCGATGAGAAACACACGATCTATTTGGTGGAGACGATTTTGATAATCTGACTACACCATATGAGGTTCTAGTCCATGCAATGGGGTCAGATCGGTTGGAAAGTGTACGAGATAAGCTTATCATAGGGTCCATGATCATCCAAATCGGAGTCCATATACCATGGAAATAGATGTTTGAAGCCAGAACTGTCTCAGCAATCCGAATCAGAGTCCAGAACTTTTAAAACTTAATCTCTAGCTCTTTTTGGACTAAAAGTGACGTGGAAAATCTTATTGTACAGCATCAATTTATATGGAATATGGTCTTGTCACGTGAACTTTATTCCCTCCTCCATTGTCCCATCATTTAATTAACATGTCTTGAACAAATGCCATGAAAATATAGGTAATGGTAGGTAGAAGTAGAGGTAGTATGGTAACGGACCATGCTCCATTTTTTTTCCTATAACTTCTAGTATTGTTAGATTACTTGAACTCCTGAGATATGGGCCATCAAACCAAGGTCGCTGTGGGCATCGGCTATAAGGAAGGTTCGTATCGGTTTCCACTAACTCTCTACACCTTTTAAATGCCATGGAAACAATGTATCAGTCTAATCCAGTTATATGTACTTGTTTATCTATTTGAACAAATGTATCCATCAATATATTGATGCTTATGAGAATGAATTGGTTAACATGGCATCAATACGATTTTTATTTTCTAGCGGGGTATACTTGGTTATCTTTTGTGTACCTTTGATCATTCTAGAAATGAATAATTTAATATGATTCTAAATATCCTTTGGAATCAAGAGTTGTAACTGAAAAATGATTTTTCAATTATGTTTCGGTATTGAATTTTCCTTTTATATGTTTCTTCATTCAGTTTGAAACCAGCCATCTAGAGCAGAGTAATTGAAATTGGTTATACAATAACAGGTCAGCAATTGCAGTGCGAACGTGGGCTTAGAGTATTTGAATTTTTCCATATAAAATGTGTAACTTTTTTTATTGTAGCTGTCCTTAGGAAACATGAAACAAGAAAAATTAACTGCAAAAAAGAGTTATAGATCATATTTCATTTGATTGTTTCGGTAATGAGTTTTCCTATTACCTTTTCCTTGCTTCTTTGTTCAATTTTAAGCATCCTTTGTTTCCTCACGTTAGCTAGTCAAAACCGCTTTTGTACACACTTTAGTCAGTTATACAAATATAAACATCCAATTTCAAATTCATAGGCCTACTTGATAACTTGAACCACTTTGCAAGTTTTGGGACCTATGCAGATGTACGAAGGCCTTTGTTCCTTTTTACATACATATCAAATCATTTATGCTTACAACAAAATTCCCTGCAAAAAAATTACAACAAAAATTGAATCAGAAGCGCAGTTCTCACCTGAAATGTTATACAACTTTACTGAACTAAACAACTACGCCCACTATGACCTGCCAGCTTGGACAGGCATGTACAACAACTGACCAATAGGCCCTTTCCACTGACTGCTAATACTCTGTTGAACACCATGTTGTAGGGTAAACGGGTCAGCGAATAGCACTAAATAGTACGTACCAAGTTAGTCAAGCAATGTATCGCGATTTCCTTTGTGAGGACTCAAAGAAATTCAAGATCTACTCTTTGAGGCAGAATCCGGATCAAGTTGTTGGAGGTTCCCAATGTGTGCAATGAACTATGTCATGATGCTGTAACACCATTGATAAACAGCATATATATGGGTTAGTGATTGTGCGTTCCATCAGCCACTGCTAGATAAATAAAACTGTCAGTGAATGCAGAAATGCAGTACATGCCTTTCCATTGAACATCCTGCAAAATTTCACAGGAAAAGTCAGGACATGGGAAGCGATACGTGGAAGAGATGTTCTAGAACCGGAAAAGGAGGAGGAAATTTGGAGGTTTAAGGTAGTACCAGTTTGTGTATAGGTATAATTTGTCATGCTACACTTTCATGAGTTTACTTAAACAAAACTGCATATGATTTACACGACTGGAGCTTTCCTGAAGTGGCAATACCACAGCAAGGAGGAACCATCCATTGCCGACTAATCAAATAGTCGTGTCTTCTTTCTCATTTTCTCGAGCATGAATAGTTTGTTCCAGGTAATGGTGGTTGACAAAACATTCATTTTGGTGAAATAATCTAGTACTTAACAAGGGCTGGCATTACGGCATAGCAATCTGCTAAGACTTTTTTTTATAAATATTATTTTTAAACTTTTTTTTTAGAATTTATAGGTTTCTTTGAAAAGATTACAAAACTAACACCCTGTCGTCCAACCGTTAGACGACAAGGGGCCAGTCGGCCAATGGTGGAACGACAGGCGCCTGTTGTCCAACCATAGAACGACAGCCCTGAGATGGATCACTTGCTGGTAACAGTACTTATAACTCTTCAAAACCGGCGCACGGATTTGAAATCCGATCGCACCCGTGGATACATGGGCCCGTAAATGATCCATTTTTCTACTAAGATTTAATGCAGGAGATGATTTGGAGGAAGGTGAAGAGTTAGAGATATAAGTCATGGTTGTACTGTAGGGATCGATCCCAGGTCTTATTGCTTCATGGTTGGACCATAGGTACCGTTCCCCCGTTGGCCGACAGGCCTTTTGTCGTCCAACGGTTGCATGACAGGCCTCTTGTCGTCCAACGTTGGACGACAGGGTGCTAGTTTTGTGATTTTTTTAAAAAAATCTATAAATTTTTTAAAGAAATTTAAAAATAATATTTATAAAAAGGCAATGAAAGAGCCAGTTCTGAAGCAGTGTGCCTGGCAGATTGACCAGAAGTTCAGCCTAGAAGAGAGCAAACTTGTTAATAACGTAATACATGGGAAATAGAATATTCAAAGTGGTAGAAGTTGAAAAGGGTAAACTCAAGTTCGCCGACTTTACTAGAAAGGAAATTTACCATGTGGCCTATATGATAGTACTCCTCTTTATGAGGTCACTCGACAATGGAATTTTCTAACCAATACCATGATATTTTATCAGTGGATCAAAGCATAAAATGGACATAATGGCCTGAATGATTGACATGTGGATTGGTGCCAGGGTTCCATTTCCCATTTTCCCCAAATCTCAGCCCTATCCTGGTCCAGTTTCCAGTTGATCGCTCATTACTTTTGTATTTGTATTAAGTTTTCATATTCTTCTCATCTCGCTTACCTTCACAAACACTACAGTAGAACATATTGCCAGAAAGTTCTGTAAATACCAGACCAGGCAAGGGATTTGGAACCCTGCTTGGCGCTACACTCATTGAAGCAGCAAATTGACCTGCCCATCTTTTAAGTACTACTGAACCCTGGCCACCGTGGGTGTTGGAGTTGCCGCTGGACACGCCCTGTGCCGGGGAACTGCAGGAGCGGCCAATGGAGAGAAGGGCAGACGTGGCGTTGAGCCAGTCGGAGGTGGTCTCCTGCAGTTCGTCCATGATCAGCATGGATCGCGCCTCCTGGAACGTCGGTGGCGGCACCGTGTTTTTTATGATCTTGGCAGCGACCTGATGCTTGGGGATGAGGGAGCCCAAGAGTGTCAGGGTGAGAGAATTGTCAGAGACGGGTGCCCGGCCCGACGTCACGGAGAGCATCGGCGATGGCCTTGAGCCGAGCACAGGAGGCTGTGACGGTGAGATCGCCTTGGACCTGAGCGTGTAGGTTCGACTCGAGATACAGCGTGCAGGCGCGCATGCTGTTGACAAAGAGCTGCTCAAGCGCGGACAAATGCAATACGCGGTGGCGCTAAGATCCATCACCATCGAGAGGAGCTCACTGGAGATGGTAGCGTAGAGCCAAGGCTTTTCACAGCAAGGTCAATAAGCCGCCACTGAGAGCAACTCCAACAGCACATTCAAATGTGAGCCTCTATATCTTTACATGGCTAACCATCTAAAAAGATTTCTCCTTCATATTATCTCATCACTCTAACAGAACATCCATATCTCAACCTCCATATTCTCTTTCCTATATTTTAATAATATTCTATAACTACCAACATATTTTTATTTGTTATATCTGTACCATAAGAATAACACAAAGAAACAGATTACTATTTTGAAAATACTAACGAATTCACATTGTTAATATGTGCAGCTAATTTGCATTGTAAAATAACACAAAAAATCCCTCAAAATCCCTCTCTCATTTTCTCTTTTAATCTCTCACCCCCTCTCATTTTCTCTCCCCAACCCCCACCGGCTCCCCACCACACCGACGCCTCCTCTCTCCCCAACCCCCCACCGGTGCCATCCCTCCACCGCCGACGTCCCTCCCCTCCTCTCCCACCTCACCGGCGACGCCCCTCCCTTCCTCGCCAGTCGCATCTCCCTCCCTCCCCTCCCCTCCCTTCCCCTCCCCTCCTCAGTGGCATCTCCCTCCCCTCCCTGGTCCCTGCCCTCCCCCACGGCCGCACCTCCGTCTCCTCCCCTCTCCTCACCGGCGCGGCCGGACTCGTGGGCCGTAGGGAAGGGGAGGAGCGGGCTCGCCACACGCCGCCGCTCTAGATCTGGAGCGGCTCGGGCTCCGCCGGCGCTCCCAGATCTGAAGCGGGCTGGCAGTGGGAGGTGGGCCAAGCTCCGGCCGGCCCGCGGGAGGTGTGCGGCGGCGGGCTGTGGGCGGCGGGCGGCGGCTGGCAGGCCGCGCTGGAGCAGTGGATCCGGTTCCGACGGGCGGACGCTGGGCGGCGAGTTCCAGGACGGGAAGGCAAGCTTGGTGCGGGGGCACGTTCCGGGAGTTCGACTCGGAAGGGAGATGGCGGGTACGCGGCCTCGGGGAAGCAGCGGTTGATGGATGGAGGCCGGGGGGATGCACGCCAAAGATGGCGTTCGGGGAGGCAAGGATGGCGTCTGCTCCAAAGTAGCATCCGTGATAGCGTTGCTGTTGGAGCTGGTTTTTTGCCTTCAACGCGCTATTTTGGAGATGGAGGCCGGGATGGAGTTGCTGTTGGAGTTGCTCTGACATCGTGACGGTCCTCGGAGTCTGGATAAATGTGATTGCTGATGTCGAATTTAGCGTGATAGAATTAATCTTGTTATGAGTCACTAAAAGTAGGATTAAGAGTTTTAGTAGATTTCATTTACCTAGTCCAAGTTAAAGTTTTAGTCCTTGCCACCTATATAAAGAGGGGGTAGGATGTAAAGATTAGACAAATCAACAACAAAAAGAAACAAAGAAAGAAAGGGTACGTTACGAGCTCCTAGCTTTATACCACGATTTTCGGTTTTTTCATACTCGCGTGATCTGATTCAGGGATAAAACCCAACAGTTGGTATCAGAGCTTACACGGTTCTAGCATCATGGTCAGGATCAAAGGAGTGCTCGGTCACTCCTCCGTCACGACGACGTGGTAGGAGTAGGATAATACGAGGACGTGAACTGGTGGTCTAGGAGCACATTATAAGAGAAACTGGTGGAGCAATGGCTGTCTACCCGACACTAACGATGACCAACTACATCGAGTATTCACTCCTCATGTGTGTCAACTTACCGACCCAAGGCCTGTAGGAAGTAGTCGACAATGGCACCGTCAACTTCTGCGACGACAAGATGGCTCTTGCGGCCATCCTTCGTGCGGTACCAGCCGATATGCTCAGTGCAATCGCCGTAAAGGAAACAGCTAAGGAGGGATGGGATGCCATCAAGATGATGCGGCTGGGCATCGACCGCGTCCGCGAGGCCACCGCACAGAAGCTACGGACCGAATTCGAGGCACTCGCGTTCAAGGATGGGGAATGGTCGATGCGTTTAGCATGCGCGTCACCAGGCTCATCAACATCCTGCACACCCTTGACGACGCTATCGAGGACGTGAAGGTTGTCAAGAAGTTTCTGTGAGTAGTCCCTAAGCGATACGTGCAGATAGCAATGGCTATAGAGACTCTGCTCAACCTCAAGACATTGACGATTGAGGAGCTCACTGGGCGCCTACGCGTTGTCGAGGAGCACCTCACGAAGGACGACATTGGCGGGTTTGGAACACGCATGCTCCTCATTGAGGAGGAGGAGGAGACACACCGGAAGCAACATGACCGCTATGAAGCCTCGATGGGAGGAAATGCCGATCGGCCCAAAAGCAAAAGATGAGGTGCTCGTCAAGGCCACTCTAAGGAGGAAACTAGTGAAGACAACAAATGATTTGTTGATGAAAGAAGGCCATGCAACTTCGACAAGTCGAAGGTAATGTGCTTCAATTGCAATCACTACGGTCACTTTGCAAAGGAGTGCAACTAGTCAAATCGAAGAGAAAGGGCTAACCTTGTGCAACAGCTAGACGATGAACCAACTTTCCTCGTGGCAGAGGTGTGTGAGCTCATTCAAACGGTCACAAGCAAATGTGATGAAGTAGTGCTGCATGAAGAAAAGTAAACGTCCAACATGGTCGTGCCTGAGTGTGTGCATAAGTCACAAGGTGTGGTGCTTATGAATGACAAGATAGCACTAGAGTTATACATCGATGGGGGAGTACCTAAAGGGTCAAAAGTTTGGTGCTTTGACACCCACGCAAGCAACCACATGATAGGGCAACGAGACTTGTTCAATGAGTTGGACGAGAGTGCCTACGGGATAGTCATATTTGGTAATAGATATGCCATTGAGATCAAGGAGAAAGGATCAATCCTTTTCCAATGCAAGAGTGGAGAACAATGAGTATTACCTAAGGTATATTTTGTACCAATACTTTGTTCTAATATCATCTGTCTGGGACAGTTTGCAGAATACGGCATGTTGATAATTATGCATAACGATCAACTGAAGGTCTGTGAACAAAGAGAGAGTCTTCTCATGAATATGACAAGATCTAATAACTGGCTTTACAAGATTTAGTTGGAGGTAGTAAGTGCAAAAGTAGTTGACACAGATGTAAGTATGAGGTAGCAGAAGGCTACCACACACGATGAAATGATGCCTAAACCACCAGAAGCAATCCCGGTTAGCTCGCCGAGCATAATGATGCCAAGTATAGCAACCGAGGTAATGGTCAACAAAGAAGATATTACGACTACCAATGTTAGAGAAGGTGACATGTCAAAGTCTAAGGTCATGACCTCATTGGAGATCAAGATTGAGGACAAGATGTTCAAAATCGAATATAAGGAACAAACCATGAAGAAGATCAAGATTGAGGACAAGGTGTTCAAAATTGAAGATAAGGACCAAACCATGAAGAAACAGCATGCATCCATTCACATGATGCATGCAGCGGCAACGACAATAGCTATGATGCGTGCAACTACAAGAGTGGCTACATATGGTGCAATGACAATGACAACTACTACAATGCGCAATGGCAGCTATGATGGCAATGGCACTAACACCGACAGCAATAAATAAAGGGACGGATAATCTAAAGACATCGACTAAAGGCACCGACAGAAGACACATTTGGGACCTAGGACGTATAAGAAGCACAAAAAGTCAAGACCAAAGGAGAGACACTCTAACAAATATTAAGGGGGAGAATGATAAATTTGTCTTGTTATTAGTTCGAGTCTGATTAGAAGTAGGATTATGTGTTCTAGTAGGTTTCCTTTATCTAGTCCTAGTTAGAGTCTTAGTCCTTGCCACCTATAAAAGGGGGACAGGGTGTAAAGATTAAACGAGCTAACAACGAAAAGAAACAAATAAACAAAGAAAGAACAGGAGCAATTTTGAGTCCCTACCTATACATCACGATTCTCAGTTTTTTCGTACTCGCGTGATCTAATTCAGGGATAGAACCCAACATAGCGATGGTGGGTTCCATTAAGCTGCGGCAAGTGGAGTAAGCACGTGTGAACATCTCACGTAGCGGGCACAAGGCTGCTGATATTGATGAGACTCAAGGTGTGCACAAGAGAGCATTGGTGGGAATATTTAGGAGGAGAAGAGGAAGAATCATATGGAACCAGTGGCGGTGCTAGTGCCGGTAGGTGGAATGGTAGAGAAATAGTGGAGGATCATATTTAATGTGATGCCATTAATGTTGGAAATATGCCCTAGAGGCAATAATAAAGTTGTTATTATTCTATTTTCATGTTCATGATTAAGTTTATGTTCTATGCTAGAATTGCATTGGTTCTTGAATATGAGATTCAGAGGAAAACCTAATTGCATGTGTGGAATAATAAACATAATTCAGATCCCTAGTCAGGCCTCTAGACTAGCTCATGTATTGTTGATGATCTTGTTTTCCTGATCATGGGCATTGTTAATGTAACAAGGATGCCGGCAATAATGGGAACACATTGTTAGGGTAACAATGGTGTTGGATAGACCCCCTTATGAGATACTGCGAGATCACTTCGTCAATATGTTGTCAGTATCTTCTCATGATGTGTTAACGTTTACTTGCGTCCTTAGACCATGAGAATATCATAGACCCGGATACCGGATGGTTGCTTTGGGGTCATCAAACGTTACTCCGTAACTGGTGTTCGCACGAAATTGGATCCGTGGAACACCTAGGTGATGGGAGTCGCCAACCGCACTTACGTGTGCGATAACCGGATGCTTTTCGAGCAAAGCAACAAAGGATAACTATCGCACTTACGCGTACGACGAGCGATTGCTTTCCGAGCAAAGCAACAAAGATCTTCCTACTTACGTGAGGAAGAACCGACTGTTTTACAGCGCAAAACAGCAAAGATCTACTACTAAGAAAAGGTAAAAGATAAAAGATAAAAGATTGATTTGATCGATTGTTGGATGATTTCAATCGGCCGTCACCCTTTACATATTTATAGGGCGGCTGGTCTTCCCGTAGGAGGTTCGGACTCCTAATCCTAATCTGATTACAAATATATCTCTTTCCTTGCTTAAAGGATCTGGATTCTACCGTACATGTAACTTTCCATACAAACCAAGATAGCTTTCCAAATCTTAACTGCTTCGGACGCCGACATCCGGACTCTTCTCGGCGCACGGGATATCCTTCCTTAACAAACTGGATAGACTTCCAAATCTTGTAGGACTCTCCTTGATTGCCTCGCCGCGTTTCTTGCGCCTCAAGCTGAAGTCTCTGGCGTCGGGTAAGTCTTGAAGGATAGTACTGCAATTCAGACTTGCTGAAGATGGTCCTTCGCGGGTGCTCGGGGACGAACTTGGACCGCTCGGGAATCCGCCGAGTGCTCGGGGACGAACTCGGACTGCTCGGGGATGAACTTTGTACGCTCGGGAGTCGGCCGAGTACTCGGGAAAAAAACCCCTCGGGGCTGGAGACCTTCTCGGGGCTGGGCCACTCGGTATCACCAGTACTCGGGGCCGATGTTGCTCGGGGCCGCCACTGTTGAATACCCAGAGGTACCGCTCGTGACTTGATGGCGTAGTGCTCGGGGCGTGGGCGCTCGGGGACACCTCCAACTGCTTGGGTCTTCGGGAACTTCTGCGAGCACCTTCGCACTTGGGATATGATGACTACTCGGGATGCAGTGAGCACTCGGGGGCACTCGGAAACGCCGCGAGCACTCGGTATCAAGTATACCGCGAGCGTCCAGGCCACTCGGCTGTATTAATCCTGCATGTAAGAGTAAATGCTGCATCCATACTGTTAGTTTCATCATCTCAACTTCCAGCAAACCTAATACTTAATTTGGCCCACTGAATAAACCTTCAAGCCAAATTACGCTGTAAACACATGCCCCCCTGCTTTTTGGCATAATTGCATTTGCCAAAAACACCTTGAACTACATCGTTGCTCAGGGCGATATTTTTAAAGGGCATATCGGCCATAGATTTTGTTAAGCTACTTGCCACATACTCGGGTAATACTTTTTCAGATATTTCCCATTAAGAGCCCTAGATAACCATTCCCCTTGCAAAGATTCTACAAGATAGGAATTCCCGGGGACTATCTCGACAACTCTAAACGGGCCCTCCCAACTCGGCGACCATTTG
Source organism: Stipa capillata (assembly GCA_019208055.1). Classification (NCBI taxonomy): domain Eukaryota; kingdom Viridiplantae; phylum Streptophyta; class Magnoliopsida; order Poales; family Poaceae; genus Stipa; species Stipa capillata. The sequence goes on along the minus strand of JAGXJF010002614.1, from coordinate 2,832 downwards.
CCGAATTTGTTGTCCCGAGCTCCAACAGGTAAAATCGTTTTCCATACTAGGTCTCCTATCTGAAACGATTTTTCCTTTACTCTTTTGTTGTAAGCCTTGGCAACTCTCAACTTCTCCTTCTCGATTTCTTGTAAGGCCTTCAACCTCTCTTCTGGAACATCATCTATCTTATCTATCATCAAGTGGCTGTAATCTTCAGCCGACAAGTTGTCTTGCCTGGCTATTCTAAGAGCTTGTAGTTTAACTTCCACGGGCAACACCGCCTCCTGCCCGTACACCAACTCGAATGGCGTCACTCGGGTGGCTCCATGCTTGGATATCCTATGGGCCCATAATGCTTCCGAGAGGACCTCATGCCACCTCCTCGGATGTTCCTCAATTTTCTTCTTTATTAGCTTGATCAAGGTTTTATTGCTGGACTCGGCCTGTCCATTGGCTTGGGCATAATAGGGCGACGAGTTCAACAACTTGACCCCAAAGGACTCGGCAAACTCACTGAATTGGTGAGACATAAAGGATGCACCCTGATCAGTCGTCAGAGTTTGAGGGATGCCGAACCTATGGATGATATGTTCCAGAACAAAGCTAATCACTTCCTTATGAGTCATATTTCTTAAAGGAACTGCTTCGGTCCATTTAGTGAAGTAATCTGTAGCTACCAGGACGAAACGATGACCTTTCGACGAAGCAGGATGTATTTCCCCAATGAAATCTAAACCCCATCCTCTAAATGGCCACGGCTTTATAATAGGGTTCATCTTAGCCGCGGGTACTAATTGTATGTTCCCGAACTTCTGACATGCTTCACACCCTCTGTAATACCGAAAACAGTCTTCTAACATAGTCGGCCAATAGAATCCTGCCCTCTTCAACAACCATTGCATCTTAGGGGCCGACTGATGTGTTCCGCATATCCCTTCATGTACTTCTCCCATAGCTACCCTTGACTGGTCGGGACCTAAGCACTTCAATAATACTCCATCTATTGTCCGGCGATACAACTCGTCGTTAAACAAGATGTATTTTATGGCTTGCCGCCGAATTTTCCTATCTCTTGTTTGACCCGGATTTTTCAAATAACTAACTAAAGGCACCCTCCAATCATTAACTTCCAAACCGCTTGACGACTCGGCAGCCTGTGTTAAACTGTTGCCCCCCGAGTCGGAATTGGATCTACACGAGTCGGCTTCGACTTCCAGTAAGTCGGCCCGGCCTTTGACAGCAACGAGCATCGGTTCTCTGGATACAAAAAACTTTCCTCTTCTGACTTGGTACCCGGATGCTTGCTGTGCCAAATAGTTGGCTCTAGAATTCTCCTCCCTGGGAATGTGACTGATACTAAAGGTATCTAACAGCTTGACTATATCTAAACATCGGTCTAAATAGCTATTCAGCAACCCATCGAAGCATTGAAACTCTCCATTGACTTGCTGAACTACTAGCAATGAATCTCCAAAAGCATCTACATCTCTTACACCCATGTCTATTAAGCTTTGTAAACCAAACAACAGTGCCTCATACTCTGCCTGGTTATTAGTGCAAGGATACTCTAGTCGGACCGATGACTCATAGATAACACTATGTGGTGAAACTAAAACACTGCCAATGCCTTGCCCACTTCTACAAACCGATCCATCAAAGTAAAGCTTCCATGGACATATGCTAACATAATCAACATCTTCTTCATCATTAACCCTATGATCAACAATGAAGTCGGCGACAACTTGACCTTTCGTGGCACGCAACGACTCATATGTCAAATCAAACTCTATTAAAGCATAAGCCCATTTGCCAATCCGTCCGCTAAGAATCGGTTGTTGCAACATATACTTGATCACATCGACTTGGCAAGACACTATGCATGCACTCGAAAGCAAATAATGCCGAAACTTGGTGCATGCGTAAAACAAGGATAAGCATAGTTTCTCGACGAACACGTACCGACTTTCGGCGTCGAGTAGTCGGCGACTTATGTAGGCGATGATGTACTCCTTCTTGTCGACTTCCTGAGTTAGCACTGCGCCGAGTACTTTATCTTGTGCAGCAATGTATAGTCGGAACGGGACTCCCGACTTGGGTGCTCGAAGTACTGGAGGGCTCGATAAGTATCTCTTGATACTATTGAAGGCGTCTTGCTGTTCTGCCCCCCAAGCGAACTCGGCTTCGTTCTTTAGCCGGAGCAAAGGGACAAACGATTCAATCTTACCCGCCAGGTTAGATATAAATCGTCTTAAGTAGTTTATCTTCCCCAATAGACTCTGCACATCCTTTTTGCATGTCGGCTCTCCTAACTTCTTAATGGCCTCTATCTTCTTAGGGTCAATCTCTATACCTTGCTCATGAATTATGAACCCTAAGAACTTTCCAGCCGACACACCAAACGCGCATTTGAGCGGGTTCATCTTCAACCCATACCGACGCATTCTTTCAAAGGCTAGTCGCAAGTCGGCCAAGTGGTGTTCATAGCCGTCCGACTTGACGACGATGTCATCAATATAGACTTCTAACACAATGCCTAAGAGATCATGGAAGATCAAGTTCATAGCACGCTGATACGTAGCGCCTGCATTCTTCAAACCGAATGTCATGACGACCCACTCGAACAACCCGACAAAACCGGGGCAACGAAAGGCAGTTTTAAACATGTCCTCTTCGGCCATAAAGATCTGGTTATACCCGGCATTGCCATCTAAAAAGCTAAGTACTTTGTGTCCGGAGGCGTCGTCTATCAACATGTCGGCTATAGGCATAGGATACTCATCTTTAGGTGTGGCTTTATTCAAATCCCTGAAGTCTATGCATACCCTATGTTCGCACGAAATTGGATCCGTG
>JAGXJF010002613.1:0-12109 GCA_019208055.1 Stipa capillata | reverse complement strand
GAATGGAGTGGCCTTGAGATACACGCTAATGCCACAGACGGTCCCAGTTGGTAGCGGTCTGTACTAACCCATACAGTACAAATGGCTCCCAACGGGTACCGTCTGTACTAATGCCACAGACGGTCCCAGTTGGGAGCCGTCTGCAGTAACCCATACAGTACAGACGGCTCCCTACCGGAACCGTCTATGTTTTTTGTACAGACGGTCCCTACTTGGAGCCGTCTATACTAATATGCATAAGCTCACTCCCACACTCCCACTCCCAGCAGAGTTGACCTCCGGCCTCTCGAGCCACCCGCAAGCGCCGCTGCCGACCGAAGCTCGTGCCGCCTGCCGGCGACCTCCCCAAGCCGCCGCCGCCACCCGCCGACGATCTCCCCAAGCCGCCGCCGCCGCCCCGCCCCCGAAGCTTCCCCGCCGCCGATGGCCTCCACCTCGCCGCCGCCTGCCTTGCCCCGCCGCCTCCCGGTAAGCCGCCGTGCTCCGAGCTCCCACCTCCCTCCGCCGCCGCGGTCCCACGCCACCGCCGCTTGCTGCCGCCGCACGGTGCTCGATCGAGCTCGGCCGGCGTCCCGACCGCCTTCAGGGTAATTAAGCCAAATAAAAAATTAAAAATAAAAGAAATGAAAATATGACCAGTGGGACCCACCTGTCAGGCTCTACTATTTTTGAATTTATTTATTCATTATTTTTACTGAGGAAAAGATCAAAAAGAGTATTTAAATATTTAAATCTTATAAAAATCATAGAAAATTCATTATTAGTCAGAAAAATGCAAATAATATATCAAAATGTTCAAAAAAATAAGCTCTATGCAATTATGTAATTTTCATTCATGTTTGCATTGTAGAAAAAATAAAATTGACTAAAAACTCAAATTAGGGTTTCCGGAACCGCCGGAGAAATTCGGATCACGATATTTTGAGCGTCCGGACTCCGATTAAATTGATTCCATTTGCATTAGTCTTTATTTTATGTCCTCTATTCCATGACATGCATTTCATCTCATGCCGATGTTCCGCATTTTGATATTTATGTTTATACTCTTAAACCCTTAAATTGCAGTACGATTTCTAAATAAGCTGCTTTTTTTCGATGAGAAGCTAGGTGGCTTTCTTTTATTAGGTCAATTTAACACTAATTTCCTTGTTGTGCAGCGCGTGTAGCTAGATGGATCGGGTGTGGATGTACGGTTCTCGTACGAACCAAGCGTACCTTGATGGTGTGACGAATTTTCTTAGAGTTGCCGAGGAGGATAGGTTGAAGAAGGGTGTTGAATTTACATATTGTCCTTGTTGCGATTGTAGAAATGAGAGATCATTTCTCGGACACAACTCAGCCCTACAGATCCAAGCACACTTGATTATTAGGGGCTTCAAATCGGACTACACGTGTTGGACCAAACATGGTGAAGAGCAGAACATGTTACACGACGTTGGCATCGTCGAAGAACCCGAAGTCAACGAAAGGAGAGAAGATGACGACGAAGTAGGTGCAGAAGATGATTGTGGCCGCCATGAGGAAGTAGGTGCAGACGATGATTGTGGTGGCGTAGAGGACGATGATAGGTTGGATCAGATGCTGCGCGATGCTGACGTGAACTTTAATACTGAGAGAGACTTAAACAAGTTTATGTACTTGATTGAGGACTCAGAAAAACCTTTTTTTCCGGGTTGCAAGCCGAAATACACAAAGCTGTCATCCGTGCTCGAGCTGCTTAAATTGAAAGCAAGCTATGGTTGGTCAGACAAGAGTTTCACGACGCTCCTAGGTCTCCTCTCGGAGATGCTTCCGGATGGTAACGAGCTGCCCAAAAACACATACCGAGCAAAGCAGGTGGTTTGTCCACTGGGGATGGAGGTAGAAAGGATACATGCATGTCCAAACGACTGTATCTTGTACCGTAATGAATTATCGAACTTGCGTTCATGTCCAGTGTGCAAAGCATCTCATTACAAGCGTAAGAGTCAACCAGATGACGGCGAGTCTTTCATCGAGCCGAAGAAAGGAATTCCCGCTAAGGTGGTGTGGTATCTGCCCGTAATTCCGCGTCTGAAGCATTTGTTTGCGAACCCAAAAAAGGCCAAATTGTTGTGCTGGCACTCGAAGGACTGTAAGAAAGATGGAAAGCTAAGACACCCTGCCGATTCCGCGCAGTGGAGAAACATCGACATGATCTTCGAACACTTCGGTGCGGAGCCGAGGAATATAAGGTTCACGTTGAGCACAGACGGAATGAATCCTTTCGGCAACATGAGCAGCCGGCACAGCACTTGGCCAGTTGCTCTTAGTATGTACAACCTACCACCTTGGCTGTGTATGAAGCGGAAGTACATCATGATGTCACTGCTTATCCAAGGGCCGAAGCAACCTGGGAATGATATTGATGTATACCTAAGACCTTTGGTGGAAGATCTGAAAACATTGTGGAATGAAGGGGTACAGGTATGGGATGCGTACAAACAAGAGAACTTCACCCTACACGCCATGTTGTTCTGCACGGTCAATGATTTGCCTGCCCTACGTAACCTTTTGGGCCAGAGTAAAGAACCAGACAAGGCTTGCGCTCAGTGCTTGGATGGTACCACGAGTAGGTGGCTGGCCCACTCCCGTAAGACGGTGTTCATGCGCCACCATAGGTTCCTTAAGAGGAATCACCCGTACCGCAATATGAAGGAACAATTTGACGGGACGAGGGAGAGAGCTTTATGTCCAAGGCATTACAGCGGGCAAGAGGTGTACAATATGGTTAAGGATATCGATGTTGTCCTTGGAAAGAGTGATAAAAAAGTGAAGGCTAGCGGCATGTGGAAGAAGAAATCAATATTTTGGGAGTTATCCTACTGGCAGCACCTTGAAGTTCGCCACTGCATCGACGTTATGCATGTAGAGAAGAACGTGTGTGACAGCCTGATTGGTCTCTTACTTAATATTCCAGGGAAGACGAAGGGCGGCCTCAACGCACGTCTCGACTTAGTAGACATGAAGATCAGGCCCGAGTTGGCACCTGAGCCCTCCCAACTAGGCAGAACAAGGCTTCCTCCGGCCTGCTATAACCTGAAAAAGGCCGAGAGGACCGAACTATGCCGGTGCTTGCAAGGTGTGAAAGTTTCGTCCGGTTACTCCGCCAACATCTCGAAACTTGTTTCGATGGAAGATCTAAATTTAGTTGGTATGAAGTCCCATGATTGCTATGTGTTGATGACACAGATGCTTCCTGTTGCAATCTGAAATATCCAGCCGAGCTATCTCCGAGACACAATCATTAGGCTGTGTTACTTCTTCAACACAATCTCTCAGAAGGTCATCGATCCCGAAGCACTAGATGTGTTGCAGGCCGATGTGGTGAAGACATTATGTCATCTTGAGATGTACTTTCCTCCGTCGTTTTTTGATATCATGGTCCATGTTACCGTCCACCTCGTGAGAGAGATAAAGATCTGTGGACCGGTATTTCTACGTCAGATGTACCAGTTTGAGCGGTACATGGGAATTCTCAAGCAGTACGTACGAAATAGATCTCGTCCAGAGGGCAGCATCGTCGAAGGTTACACAACCGAGGAGGTGGTCCAGTTCTGTATCGATTACATGGACCAGCTCAAACCAATAGGTGTGCCTATGTCTCGCCACGAGGGGAGACTGGATGGCAAAGGGACCATAGGAAGGAAAACACTCATTCCTGACTACGCGTTGTTATCTCAAGCCCATTTCGCAGTCTTGCAACACATGACTGAAGTAGCCCCGCATATCAACATGCATAAGGACGAGCTACGCAGAGAGAATCCAGGCTGTACAGAGGCTTGGCTTACCAGATAGCACAACCGCAGCTTCAACAACTGGTTGCGGGTTCGAAGTACTAATAGTACAACAGAGGAGAATATTGGCTGGTTGGCTAGATGGCCAAGTCACACAATCCTGAAATTTGAAGCATACGACATAAATGGGTACACCTTTTATACCAGAGCACAGGATACAAAGAGCACGGTACAAAACAGCGGTGTCCGCATAGATGCCTTCCAGGACAAACGTGGGGTGTGTGCGTACTACGGGTACATTGAGGAGATCTGGGAACTCGACTATGTATGTTTCAAGATCCCTCTCTTCCGATGCTGTTGGGTCGCACTCTCAAGTGTTAAGGTTGACAAGTACGGCATGACTACAGTGGACCTCGAACGTGTCGCATACAAAGATGAACCATTTGTACTCACTAAGCAAGCTGTTCAAGTCTTTTATGTCCAAGACCCGGCAAATCAGAAACTTCACGTAGTCCTTCAGGGGAAAAGAAGGATTGTCGGAGTTGAGAATGTCGTGGACGAAGAAGAGTACAATCAATTTGATAAGTTCCCTCTTGGAGACGGCACCGCGCTCAACGAAGAACAAGTACCGATCGGGGCCACCTGCTATCTGCGTGTCGATCATCAAGAAGGGCTGGTTGTTAAAGGAGATTAGGTTATTGTCTATGATGTAACCCGATTGTTATGTATCGCCACCAGGGTTTTCTGTATGAACTATTAATGCAATAATAGGTTTGTAGATTTTGAGTTACAGTAATATGAATGAGAGTTATACCATAAAATTGTACAGATTAAAATATGAATTTACAAAAAAAGTTCAACTCAATTGGAATTCATATGAATTTTCTATGATTTTTAGAAGTTTAAGTCATTTCTAGTAATAAATCAATAACATGAAAGTCATGACAAGTGGGACCGTAGGTCAACTCGGGCAAAACCTTTGTACAGATGGCTCGTAGTACAGAACTGTCTGCAGTAATAATAATACAGACTGCTCCGTATTGAGAACCGTCTGTACTAATGTAGCAGCGTCCCGCCTGCAATATTAGTACAGACGGCTCCATATTGAGAACCATCTGTAAGAATGCTAGTGCAGACAGTTCGCGGTGTGGAACCGTCTATACTAATAATAGTGCTGACGGTTCTGTGTATAGAACCGTCTGTACTATTAGTCCAGACGGTTCATTTTTTCGGACCGTCTGTAATACCATCTCTAATAAATCCCCTCGCGGCCTTCCTCTTTCCAAACCCGCGCCGCCAGTTTCAATTTTCGCTAACCCTACTCTGTCGCGCCCGAACTCCGAGCTGCCGTCGCCCGGCCTTCTCCTCCCTGGCCTAGCCGGCCTCCCCGCTCCTCTCCGGTGTCCGCTCCTCCCCGAAGCCCTTTGCCCCGACGCCGCCGCCGCCCTGAAGCCCTCTGCCCGACGCCGTCGCCGCTGCCCCGAAGCCCTCTGCCCGGCGCCGCCGCCGCCCTGAAGATCACCTCCTCCCCTCTGCCCCGACGCCCTCTGCCCCGGCTTTAACAAAGTATGACTATCAAAATTCATATTTTGAGCAACAATTAATCCAATAATATGTGCGTTGTGGTACACAAAATTGATATCGCTGGATTCGTATTCAAAAGAACCTTCTTATGATTGTGATTTTGTAACAGTTAACAAAACATTGTACAAGAAATTCAGCCAAAGTTCAAATTAGGGCAATCAAAATATGTCCTACATTTTGAAACAAAGGAGTATGTACATGTAATTTACAGTCAAAGTTTAAATTTGAACAATGACAATACACCCTACATTTTGAAACAGAATGACCACTTGATTTAGGATCAAATATGGAGCATCAAATGTTACATGTTTAGAAATAAAGGCAAAAGTTTTCCTCACCTCATTAATTAATAAGAAGTTTGTTGCCCAGTTAATTAGAGGAAAACTAGGTGAAAACCAGGATTACAACGTGCTCAAGAGCACCCCAACCGACAAGCACAACATCGTAATCGAACAGAAACTCGACACGTGTTGTTGAGGAGCCTTACCTATCAACGTCGCTCATAAGTGTTATCATCATCACCGTGGCTGTGTTGCTATCCCCAAGTTACATTTCTATATCATATTTCTATTAACGTACTTGTCAATTTTGCTATACTTTACTAGTTGACTGAAATTTGCCACGATCTAGTTAATTCTTTTTGCGATTAGACTCTTCAGTCTAGATCCATGCTCCAGTTAGATCTTTTAGGGTAATTGATTCAGATCGCAACGACAGATTCTGTGAAGTTACAGGAAAGATACAGTGTTCTTCTGATGTATATATGCTATAGGCTAGTGCTAGTGGTGTACAGATGATATTTATGTATGTACTACCTTCTGTCTTGTTTAATTCGATGAAAGAATACTTGCAATCGCTCACAGCAGTTGTTCCTACCAACAAGACTCATATGTGTGTTTGAACAAAAATCTTTCTTAGTCAGGATACTAGTCCTATCAACTGACTAGGCTAGAGTTTCATGCTATGTATGCCCGAAAGATCTTTTGGTGAATGATAAGTACTCATGCTAATTATTCTCCGTTCTCTACATGAATGCATATATCATTGATTTTCTCGCCTAGAAAGAAGAACTCGTTCGTAGCATATGGCATGTCTGGAATTAGTTCGTGTACTATATATCTGAATTTTTCGTCTTTTGAAGATGGCATCCGGAGATGAACGTGAACTGCTGGTGGCCTCTTGTCCTTGACAAGATGAGCCGCACTTGTCTCCTCAACCAACTCAACCATTGCGTGAACAACATGCAGAAGCCTCGTCTCATGAGCAAACCGAAGAATCGGGTGGGCAGAAGCGAAAGCGAGGTGGCCGAGGCAAAAATAAAATGCCCACGAGTCACTACACGATAACTCATGTCAGTGATGAGAGTGTGCCCACATTGCCTCAGCAGGCTCAGGCGGCATTCCGTAGTGCGTGCGCTTCACTGGCGAGGACGTAGGTCCGGATAACGTACGCCAGCTGGCCATCAGTGTCGGATAACGAGAAAGAGTTCCTGTGGAGCACCATCAAAGCACAATTTGACTTCCCCGAAGGTACCGAGCAGGCCGTGGAAAGACAGGCAAAAGCCAAGATGGGCAAGGCGTGGAAGACCTTCAAGAGCGAGCTTTACAACACGTACGTGAAGAACGATCTTATGCCCTACAGGCAGGACCCGAACACTTACGGGTACTTGGAGGATCAATGGACGGAATTTGTGGAGAGGTGCACGTCGGAGGAATTTGTGCAGCGGAGTCAGGTAAACAGGGCGCGCCAGGCATGCAACGTTCACCCCTACAGGCTCGGAAGCGATGGGTATGCGGGTAAAGAGTTGGAATGGAAAACAGAGGACGAGCGGGCATATCAGGAGAGTCGTGACACACCGTTCTCCTAGATCCCAGAGAGGCGGGCCCGGAACTGGTATCGCGCGAGGGCCAACATCTCGGCTGATGGCACCATCGCTTTCAACAAGCCCGAAACCGTCCAAGTGGCTGAAAACATCCTGCGACTGTCAGAACAATCCACTCAAGGAACTTTCCAAGCAGGCAGGGAAAAGGATATACTAACCTCGGCTCTGGGAAACAAACAGCACCCGGGTCGAACGCGTGACATGGGGGTGACGGTCCCATGGAAGATGGGATTCCCCGACGATGCTGGTTCGTACAGGAGTCAAAGGAGAACGAAATCAGAGCGCGAGGCAGCCGAGCGTGAACGGATGAAAAAAGAGCTGATGGAAGAAATATATGCAGGCCTAGAACAGAGGATCAATGCAAGGGTCGAAGAATAGGTACGGCAGATAAGGCAGGAGGATGCAGCCGCCGCGGCCGAACGCAGCCCCGCAGGCTCATCCCCACATGCTCGGCGCAGGAGTAGCTGCGCATCCATGGAAAACGACAATGCCGAAGATGTCCATGAACAATCCGCTCATGACCACATTCCAGATGACGACCGCGCCGACGACTTACATGTTGAGCCGATTCCACATGAAGACGTCAACCAAAGATTGCCTGTCGACGACATAGTGGTGGTAACTAAGTGCAAGCTCCTCGTGCCCAGCTGTTTTGGCCCCACTGACATGCTTGAGGCTGGCACGGGGTTAGCATTTCCATATTTCGAAGACATGACGGTGCACGAAGTTCCGCTAGCGGTGGGTAACGCTAAGGTGGCAGTGGACATGGTGCATGCAAATTGCTCCTCCTTCACACTTCCTGTACCGCCGGAGGACGACGTCACGACACTGGGGCAGGCCGTCCACACGTTCATCCAGTGGCCGAAGAAGTACATTTCCCTGGTTGCCCCTCCACCTCCTGCACAGCCGCTGTCTCCGGTACGTTACGGTCTAGATTTCTCAATCCGTGCTCCTCCACCGAAGGTGAAATCCGCTTCAACACAATCTAAGCAATCTAGCAGATCTAGCCAACAGGCTGCCAAAATGACTCCTCAAGCTCAGCGTAGGGCCACCAGAAATAGCACAAAGTCGGCCAAGAGCAAAGAGGTAGAAGAAGAACCCGAGATAAGAAGCTACACGGAACGGTAGCCGCTAGTGACATGGGCGGCGTTAGAATGACTTGGTTGGGCAACTCAGATTGTGTACGAATTTTACATGAAGAGGTCCAACGAGGAGACAGCGCTTCCTCAAAATATCAGCGCCACGTACAAGCGGCAACATTTCCTCCATCCAGGTGGAAATGTAGTTCCATTTTTATCGTTCGGACGTCGTGCCTAACCTAGCTATTTAATTTCCTTCTGCAGAGTTTTAAGTTCCCTACAGATGAGCTCGACACTGAGAGCGTCCAGTTTGTTCAAAAACAGTTAATAGCTTTCATACTTAGAGAGGTGTTGAAGGAAACCGGAGAATTCCATTGTCCTCAAAATGTTGCTCCTCAATGACTTGAGAGTTTTTTTCCCTAACAATGCATGTGAATGACTTTGTGGTTGAGAATGACGTTTCATGTTTGCTTCCGAATGCTATGTCTAAGATCAATGAGTACATTGTGTGTCTGTGTATGCTATGCCTGTGATTGATCACTTTGTTTCTAGCGTTTTCACTGTCGCGCCAGGACCGCGGCCGCACCGGGCATCGTTACCCTACCGCACGGCTGCTGCGACAGTAGAAACGGTAGTTTCCGCTGTCGCGGCAGTAGGCGGCAGCAACGTCGCCTTGCCGCACGGCTGTCGTGGCAGCAGGCGGCAACACCGTCGCCCTGCCACACTGCTGCCGCGGCAGCAGAAACCTCTGTTTCCGCTGCCGTGGCAGCAGGCGGTAGCACCGTCGCCCTGCCGCACTGCTGCCGCGGCAGTGGAATCAGCCATTTCCGCTGCCGCGGCAGCAGGTGGCAGCAACGCCGCCTTGCCACACGGCTGCCGCGGCAGCCGAAACGTCTGTTTCTGCTGCCGTGGCAGCAGGCGGCAGCACCGTCTGTACAACCGCACTGCTACCGCGGCAGCATTGTTTTCCTGCTACAATAGTAGTACAGACAGTTCCAGGGGTAGAACTGTCTGTACAAATTCTTTGTTCAGACGGTTCTGCGAATGGAACCTTCTGTACAAATGCTTTTGAGGTACTGTTCAATGCATTTGGGCAGACGATTTTGTGGATGGAACCGGCTGTACATATGCTTTGGAGGTATTGTACCAGAGAATATCACAGACGGTTCGTGTGTGGATCCGTCTGTACTAATTATTTGTACAGACGGTTCAATAACCGTCTGTACAAACCTGATTTGTACTGACTGTTTCGTACAGATGGTTCAAAAAACCATCCCGCCCGGTGTTTCCGAACCGCCTGTACAAATCGATTCTGTAGTAGTGTTAACTGAGTACTTAGATGTTAACCCCAACCGTAAGAGGAAAAACAATTAGTTAACTCATGGAATCAGATAAGGAACTTACACGATCTGGTAAGGAATGAGTAGTACTATGTTGGTCGGACATGTATGTCTCCGCTAAATGACTATGGCTAATTAAGTGTTAAGTAAATGATTAGATCCCTCTTTTCCTTATAAATCAGCAACAAACGATGTCAGGCAACTAAGGTTAGTTCATGCTTTCTCTGACCTATAGAACCAATGTGATAGTAATACCAAACTGGAACATGCATGCGAGCTGGTGTACAAGTCACCTTAGTGCTATTCGCTGGCTAAACAACCAAAAATTCCTAATAAGGTACTTCAGGTTTCGTTATATTGATCAATATCTAGTTAGCCAGCCAATAACGAAAATGTAAACAAAGGAAACTTTCGTCTTGAACTCTGCACTAAATTGTAGGTGGTAGCTTCAACTATTCGCAGAATGATCTGCGTAGAAGTTTTAGCTAAGTGAAACTGGATAGTAGATCCTAATCTCCTTTCGACCAAATAGAGACCTTCCTAAGCTTTTCAAATCTGTGGTTAGATTAAGGCCTCCATCGGTTGGAACCCTTGGTCAGATCAATCTAAATACGATGAAACAGAATAGGTTAACTTGACATGTAGATTATCTATATAGCTGAAACCTTTCAGGCAAGATTATGTGGTCTTCAGCTGCTTATCGTGTGTTAGTACTAAAATAAGAATTATAACCTTGTCGATAGCTCCGTTTCGAGTACTAGTTTGCCCATTTTATGAGATAATGCCAAAAATACTTCTGCTGTCCAGATTTGGTTAATCTAAATTTATGCAACCTTAATCCATGTAGAAAATAAGGATAATGTGATAATTAAACTTCGGTTGTTATATGGATAACGTTGTAGACATATAATAGAAATCTGAGGAGTTGATCCAACTTGTTAACTATGGCGTTCTAATACCTTATTCGTATATGTGGTATGTACATACACTTGATTGAACCTAGAATTCCATCTTAAGTGGCAGAACACCTTGTTAAGACTTTGAAGTCATGAATAGCGCCATATGATGTAGGATATATCTCATGTATGCTGCTACTACATGAATCTAATGCTTTTAAGATGAATTAATATTAATCTATCAAACCTACATCCTTAATCTTAATTATAGGGAATTCACTTCCATTTTAATTACATGTTTGACGCACGAATGCATCTATGTGAAAAGCTCATTCATATTAAGGTTATAATACAACTAAAACTGCACTGAAATGTAGGAGTATTAATCTGCTTATGTTAGCCCCCCTTACTTCCCTCATCCCAATTGCATCCCATGCATCCTTGCCATTTTCAATAGCTCCTTAGGCTTGTCTTTCTCTCTTTTGGAGGTTACCTACTTTTTACCGATGTTTCAAACATTCTGGAATTCTTGCGGATCACCGGGATCTTATACTTCTCCCCGCAATGAGGCAAGTTCACAAAGTGACTCGTTAAGATTCCCTTAAATTGAGTTCATGCTTTGCTATTGATTGAGGTTATTGCTAGTTTGCATGGTTGTAATGATGTGATGAATTGGTGATGGCGAATCACTAGCATGGTTAGGCTCAATGCTTGTTGAAGGTAAGCGGAAACCTCTTAATTGGACTAACCAAATATGGAACCCTTAAATGTGAGTTGTGAGAGCCAGGGTACCGACACTTACAGATGGATCGGCAGGTGGTTTAACCTAGGCCGATACCAGCATCGTAGGGCTTTACCCATCACCCACGGCAGGAATGATTGTGAGAAAGGTGGGAAGTCACGGTCGTGCAACCCTGAACTTACACTTTCTCAATTCATTTCCCGTGTTGGGCAAGTCTTGTCTTGCCTTGCCCGACTACACATTGGTCAAACCATTGTCTTTGGTTGGCCCTAATCAATGGATGAACCTTGTTTTGGTTCATTCATAATAAATTATCTTGGTTGACATGATGTGATGATTGAGGTATGAGGGTACGTTTGCCGGGCTAGGTTAGGCTGAGGGTACGTTTGCCGGGCTCCTCCGATCCTACCGTACTTGACAAGCTGGAGAGCGACTGTCACGGACCAGGAATTGCATATGATTAGGGGAACGCAAAGTCGCCAAGGACCGAAGGACTCGTCAGCCCGGTGGCACGGTACCTGCGCCGTACGCACCCAGGTAGAGCGATCCGACACCCGCCACGTGCGAGCCGGCCGGAAGCGACCAATCTTCCCAAAACCACATACGATTCCGTAATCCGGTGAAGAGTCAGAGTCGTTCCCGAATCCTACCGCGACAAGCAAGGTCGGAGGAGCCCGGCGATTCTACCCACACCCTAACCTAGCTCGAAGGCTAGTGGGTCGCTCGAAAGCCCGGTAGAACGCCCACACCCTGCCTGGCCGGTACTGCATCTCAGCCAGCGGGTCACTCAACCAACACCTGCTCGGCTTAGTAGAAAGTGGTACGGCCTCG
>JAGXJF010002612.1:600000-800894 GCA_019208055.1 Stipa capillata | reverse complement strand
TCTATGATTTCCTTCTTGGATAAAGTGTAACAGGCAGGTGGGAGATACGTCTGGCCCTTATCTTTCTTTACTGGAGCTAACTCTGGTCTGATGCCCAAATGGACCATATCCATTCGTGACTTGATGCCATCCTTCGTTTTGTCTTTCATGTTCAGTAATGTACCAAGAACGCTGTCACATACGTTCTTCTCGACGTGCATGACATCGATGCAGTGACGTACATCTACATCCTTCCAGTAAGGTAAGTCCCAGAAAAACTGATTTCTTCTTCCACACGCTCTTCTCACGGGGCCGTTTATGTCCCTTGCCAAGCACGATATTCACATCCTTCACCATCTCACTGACCTCTTCGCCAGTAAAAGGCCTCGATTTCGTGCCTCTTTCTGTATTGTCGTCAAATTGTTCCTTCATGTTACGGTAAGGGTGATTTCTTCTCAAGAACCTCCGATGACGCATGTATACGGTTTGCGCAAGAACGGAAGCCAGACACTCGCGGTTTCATCTATGCACGTGACACATGCTTTGGCTCCCTTTGTACTCTGCCCCGAAGCATTAGCAAGTGCTGGATAATCCTGGATGGTAAGGAGTAACAGTGCACGGAGATCGAATGACTCCTTCTTGTGCGCATCCCATGCCCTTACCCCTTTCTCTTTCCACAATGTTTGTAGTTCTTCCACCAGCAGCCTGAAGTAAACGTCGATGTCATTTCCAGGTTGCTTTGGCCCTTCGATAAGCATCGACATCATGATGTACTTCTTCTTCATGCACAGCCAAGGAGGAAGGTTGTACATACACAGAAGCACAGGCCAAGTGTTGTGTCTGCTGCTCATGCTGCCAAATGGATTTCATTCCATCTGTACTCATTGCGAATCTTACATTCCTTGGGTCATCGCCGAAGGTTGGGTACTTCGCATCGATTCTTCTCCACTGGGCAGCATCAGCCGGGTGTCTCATCTTTCCATCATTCTTACGTCCCTCCGCATGCCAACGCATCAGCTTCGCTTCCTTCGGGTTTGCAAACAAACGCTTCAAACGAGGAAATTACAGGCAAGTACCACACAACCTTATTAGGGACCCCCCTCTTGATCTCATCATCGGCCTTGTCTTTGTCTTTTGCGAACTTACGCTTGTATCGAGGAGCTTTGCATATCCGACATGAACGCAAATCTTTGTACTCATTGTCGATAAAAGCATACAGTCATTCTTACATGCGTGTATCTTCTGTACTTCTAGTCCCATGGGGCAAATCACCTTCTTCGCTTCGTAGATGTTTTTTGGCAACTTATTTTCATCTGGAAGCATGTCTGCAAAAAGACCCAACATCTTTGTGAAGCTCCTGTCCGACCATCCGCTTTCTGTCTTCAATCTCAAGAGGTCAAGTGTTGCTGACAACTTGGAGTGCATTGGCTTGCAGTTTGGATACAGTGGTCTCTCGGCGTCTTCCATCAAGCCCATGAATTCCCTGTATTCTGCATCATCGTGGTTGCTCTCGAAATCATGAATCATTTGTTGCAGATTGGAATAGCAGTTTCATCGCCATCGGAATCACAATCGTCGCCATCTGGCTGCCCATCATATGGGTTTGGCATATGATGATCGCCGTCTTCGTTTTCTACGTGCATGACCGGCGGCTCTTCACCGTGCTTGGTCCAGCATGTATATCCCGTCTTGAAACCCCTCCGAAACAAATGCTCTTCGATCACTCTTGGGTCCTCCCACAGTATAGAGTTTCCACATTCAACACATGGACAGAAAATCAGCCGTTCCCCCTTGTTCCTCATGTCTGCCTCCGCGAGTTTCATGAAACGAAGGACGCCACTGATGTATGCTCGACTTGTACGACTCTCCGACATCCAACCTCGATCCATCTACACGATTTCAAACAACACAAAAACTACATGGCATGATTTTGCTAGCACTGCATGCAGAATACGCGGATCTAAAAATTAACCGAAGGACAACTACTTGATGCTGATTATACGCGTACTCTGTCTTAATTGATAGCAGAGCTGATCACGTACAGCTAGCTGCCCCGGCAAGCCACTGCCTCCGCCGCCGCAGCTGCCGCCCGCCGCCACCGCCGCCACTCCAATTAGCCGTCGTGCGCCACTCCCGCCCTTACAACTAGCCACCGTTCCCGCGCGCTCGAACTGGAGCATTTAGGTCGAGCTCGGTACTGGTACACAGGGGTCACTTACTACATCGCACACGGTCATCAAACAAAATCCGTCACTGATGGCGGCTACCTACGCAAACCAGAAACGAGATATCACACACGGTCACTAGAAAAAAGCGTGTGCGATGTGAATCCACATCGCACACGGTTCTTGTGAACTAACCGTGTGCGATGTTCGATGAGGCACATCGCACACGGCAAGTTTGAAATAACCGTGTGCGATGTGGGGCACATCGCACACGGGCCTGAAATGTTGCCCTTGTGTGATGAGACTTACATACCAGACAGTGTTTTCGTTGTATGTTTCCTGGCTTCATCAGTTCATTTCGCTTGCCACCTCTGAAAAATAGAATAACATCCCAGCATGCACAGGACAATATATATCACAAGCATCCACAACACAAATTAATGAATTTTCTGCATCTCAATTCCACATCTCAAATTTGACAACTCCACATCTCAATCATATATATATGTACAACACATTCGACATCGCACAAGTTGCTAAAGAATTTTGCACATCTCAGTTTCATATGGAAAGGAACTATCTAGGGCTTGCTCTTGTAGGGTAGAAAGTGCTAGCTAGAGTCCAATGTTTTCTCACATGAAATGGACTCCTTAGAGTGTGACGACGCACTAGAATGCGATATCTGTGTGCACCTCCCCTTAGGCTCGGGCTTCATCTTGACCTCTGATCGACGCACACAATCATGTCAGTCACAATTCACAATTTAGCACGGTATAATCAGCGTATAACAAAGTACAGAGGTTCGGAAGGTAATACGTACCTAGAGGGAATGCCCCACAGCGTCACGTAGTTTTCTTGTGCAGTGTAACCGCAATAGAGCGTCGTCACCATTGTGACATTGCGTTTACACTGCACAAGACACTCTTTCCAAAAGAAGTGTCTTGTGCAGTGCAGCGCAGTGTCACAAACGCGACGGAAAACGGCAGCCTCCATCGGCGCCAGCGCTGCTGCAAGGCGGAGGAGCGGTCGCCGGCCTCGAGGAAGAGGCGGCGGCCGGATCCGGGCTCGGGGGGGCTCGGGGAGGAGGCGGCGGTCGGATCCGGGCTCGAGGAAGAGGCGGCGACCGGATCCGGGCTCGGGGAGGAGGCGGCGGCCACAGCGCGGTGCCAAAGACTGTTAGGGTTCCCGCGTGTATAAATAGAAGAAGTTTGATATCGCACACGGGTTATCAAAACTAACTGTCACCGATAATTACAACATCGCACACGGTCATCAAACAAAATACGTCACTGATCTTTTTCACACACGGTCCGTTCCTATGAAGCAAAGGTGCGTGCGATGTGACTGAAATAACCGTGTGCGATGTGAGGCACATCACACACGGAATCTCCGAAATAACCGTGTGCGATGTGTGGAACATCGCACACGGTCCTATAAAATACCCGTGTGCGATGTTTCTCACACGGTTTCTCCGAAAAAAACCGTGTGCGATGTGCCTCACATTGCACACGGACCAGTTTGCCGTGGCACATCACACACGGGCCTGAAAATGGTGGCCGTCTGCGATGTGCCACATTGCTGACGGGTTTCGGATAACCGTGTGCGATGAGGGGTCTTAAAAGACCAGTTCTGTACTAGTGTGTGTTCCATTGGTAATATACTTTCTAGGTTTAACTAACTAGAGAGGGCTTTGTGGGGCTTCGAAGATCATCTAACCGTTGTAAGAGTGGGTCTCTGCTGGGAATATGCCATGGTTGATGGTGAGCGAAAACAAGTTTAATTTAATGGAACAAGATTGTAACAGGTTGGAAAAATTATGTGTTCAGAAATCTTGTTCGAAAAAAAGAAGAGGAAGTGTGTTAAAACATCTCGTGTAAGATTTTGCTATCTGTATATCCCCCTTCAGTCTTATTGTATTACAAGATTTTCCTTCAGTTTTATCAGATCACAAGATTTGCGCATTACATCTTGTGCATTAATGGATTACTAAGCTTAGAGTTCGGTATTCGATTTTTAAGAGAGAAGGTCGATCAGGTTAGAAGTGCCGATCCTAGCACTTAGTCGGTCCGGGGCGACTTAGAATTGATGATCAACACCTATTTATACTAAATATTTTTTACTTCTTTATAACATTCCATCACTAAATGTATACTTTTTTCAGTGTTATAACCTTCAATTTAACTACATAACTGAGCTACTAAATAATAAGATGTAATGTTATTTATTATACAACTCTAACATTTGTCACTGTAAATAGACTTACGCTAACTGAAACCGCATTTTGTTGCATAAATTATGTTATTTTTTATTTAAATTTAGGAGGGGGCATTTGACCAAACTTTTCGTTGAACCAGATTCCTTTTAATCTAAGGAAAGTAAAAGATAAGACGTAAGACAAAATTATATTCTTCTATGGATTAATTTGTGTTACTTTCATGTATAGTGTGCTTATGTGTGATTATGTCTATTTTAGTATCCTACAATATCTTGGTAGAAGGTCCTAGCGCCCATGAATCTAATAAATATTTTGATAGAGGTTTCCAACGTGTATAACTGTCTAATTTAGGTGCAACTAAATAGAGAATTTTAGAATTTTTGAGGTGTGCATAAGTGGTTTGTCCTCGAAATCCTTCCTCCTTCACTTGGCTGTTGGCCTGGTGTTGCTTGTTTCTTGGTCAAATCTCCTCTTCCTATTCTTAAGGTTCAACAATTGACTAAAATTGTGTGATTTGTACTTTGTCTCGAATGACAATATTTGTAACATACATTAGAATTTAGAACCCAAGCTAATTTTTTTTGTAGAGAATGAAAGAGCAAACTCTTTCGGCCTTTGCACTGGAGTGCACACAGCCAAATGATACAAAGTGTTCATAGCCCAAAGCAAGCAAACAAAATACAATCCAACGCTAAAGAGAGACAAAGTCCAACTAAAAACAGCCAAATGACACATCAGGACGTAGTAAGCCGATTAATAGGTCGCCACCCATGCTGGGTAAAGAGCTCGCGGGTAACATTCTCCATAGATTGGCAGCCCACGAACATATGCTCCTGGTGCCCCCCACGCTGCAGTTGAGCCCAATCCCGCATCCACTTGATAGCCAAACAAATCACCTGCAAAGGGTTGTTAAATTGCTTTTTATCAAAAACAACGTCATTACGGCAAAGCCATATAACCCAGCAAATAGCAGCCACACCAACACGCATCATAGGGATGACATGGGCAGAAACACTAGAAAGTCAAGAGGCCAACATATGAGAAATACTTGTTGGCTTAGGTAAATCAAAGACAATATGAACAACACGTCAAATAGAATGTGCAATATGACAATCAAAAAACAAATGTTAAATGCTCGTCTAAAGTACAAAAAGTACACACATTAGAAGTTAGAACCCAAGCTAGGCCTGCATAAATTGTCAAAACCCACCCAGAAATACAATCGACTTCCTCCCTCTAACCGTTTCGAAACCAACCCGGCTCGATAAGATTTGTGCATAATTTAGAAAATCATCTATTCTATCGGTAGATGTACAACCGCACTACATTGGCCAAGCCTCGTGATACCTATTAGTACATCTTTAGACATATATGGGTTGGGTCCTGTAGATTAGAGGGCCGGCTCTGCAGGTTAATACGGCCAGTTTGCGGTTACTACAGTTGTGTCTTAGCCTGGGGAAAATTTGGGCATGCCACACATTTGTGTAGTAAATTTAGACCCAAAAATTGCAGAGGAAAGTATGTGACATGTAAACCCTCTTGCTACAGTTTGTGCACTACACGTTCTTCGAACATGAAAATTCGCTAATACCAATAAACAATGCGTGCTGCTCCACGCGACTCTTTCCCTGAGCAGTGATCTAGCACCGTTGTGTTCCTGCATGCAGTTGGGCACACCATGACTAGTGGCGTTCTCGCTCTCTCTCTTTCACGTTTAGTCGATTTTCTGTTTCACACTTTCACTCGCAGATTAGTTTGTGGGCGGTCAAGTGAGGTTGAAAGTGTTTTAGAACTCCTAACTACTGCGAGGTTGAAGGTGTTTTTAAACTCCTAACTGAAAATTTGAATTTGAGTTAAACGCTTGACATTCGAATTGAAGCTTCAAATCATCTCAGGGTTCAGATTTGTTAAGTTGGCAACTAAAGTTCTAAGCTGAAAGTTTGGGAATTTGAGTTCAAAATTTGAAAAATCCAAATTCAAAGTTAAATGTTTGAGTGGGAATTCAAAATTTCAAGAGAGAGACAGACAGAGAGAGTGAAAGTCAAAGTACAAAATCTCCATGTTCCAAACATTGCTGTCCAATTTGAAACGCTTAAATCATGCATTAGCCTTGAAGTAAAGATTCCAATTCGTAGTAAAAACCAGAAAATTCTCACATTGAGGCCTGTTAAAACTATAAATTTCCTAAATTCGTGCAAGAATGTACTTATCAGTTTATCTAAGCTGCTAACCACATTTAGTAGAAGTTAGAGCTGAGCTACGTGGCAAAGCACAGAAGTAACAGCAATGATAAGAACGCAAAACTATCCAGCTCCACATTTGGAAATCCAGGAACGGAACATTACCAACTGAGCGAATTATGCTTGTCCTAACAATCCAAAAAATCACTCCATCGACAAATTTCACAGCTAACCGATATAAGCCATCATAGTTCAGCCGTTGAAGATCAAAACTGCCTTTACCATTTCTAAAGATCACGTTTCTGTCATGTTAGAGCTATACTTCACTTCGCCGGGGGTGTGACAATCAGTCGTCATCTCTCTTCGGCTTGCGGTATGTTTCCTCAATGTGCTTTGCCAGGAAAACATACGTGTTGAATAACCTCTTGACATTTGGAACGCTGTAGTTCTGAGCTACATAGACACCACATCCCATTCCCAGCAAAAATTTGAGGCTGCCACTGAATAACCCCATTGCAAGAAAACCTGGCAACAATGATAAGGGTTACATGCAAATAACCCCATATCGACACAAGATGTAAATGAACAAGTGAAAGCAGAACATGGTACAAAATGGTCATGGTCCTCATGAGGCATGAATGTTTGTCCAGTCACAAACATAATCAATGTATGCATGCAAACTATGTAAGCTAACAGCGAATTGGGTCTGCATGCAGACTCACTGCCCTATACAAACATAAAGCTAATTAACACAGATTTATTTTCAACAAGACTTCTAAAAAAAGATGCCATAAGAGCTAGGTCTACTGGCGTCGTGGAATCACGCTTCCTGTCCCAAAGATCCACCCACATACATTTGGTGATTGTAAGTATACATTATGAACCAATAGGCAAGGCAAGACCAAATTTGCAAGGTTCGGATGTTGCATGCTCGGTTGGATTGTAGCATGTAAGGGTAGATCACCGGAGGGCGGGGCCAGCGGTGAAGGGAACGCGCCTCGATAGGCGTGGTATTCTTGGCAGCAGGAGGTGAGGAATTATAGAATTTGAAGGGTTGAGGAAATTACTGGGGAAGAGAGAATTTCTTTATTGCTTGAATACAATAACCTGGTGGATTAGGGCTCCCTTCATAACGTCCCTAATCTCTTCATCAACTACTTTCCTCTGCCTATTCTGCCTCAGCAGCCACCTCTCCTGACGTGCCTTCTGTTCTTCTCTCGACGGCAGAGTCCTACTGGACCTGAACTCCATCTCCAAGCCCTTCTCCTTCTCTGGTTTTTGGCCACCACCGCCCTCTGGTAGTGTTGCCCCCGATGAGAGTCCAGAACATAGGATGGGTAAATGGAATGGCAGAATCTGACAGATTCGCTCCTAGTGGCCATCTTGCAAGGTCATAAGACTTGGACTCCAGACCCAACAGTTTCATTTGAAAATTAGACAAATAGTACTTCTAATAACCGGTTTAAAGAGAGCTTAGGAAACCATGGAAATACTATATTCAGAAATACTGAAATTTTAGTCAACCATGCTTCACATTTCTAGCAGCACTGGAGGTGGAGGTCTGGAGATGCTCATTTGTCAAGTCACCTGAGAGGTTGGGATTCAAAACATAGACCACAGCTACAACATTCTAACAAAAGCAACAATCCAGTCTTTTTCTAAGTTATAGCATCACAATCATGAGGAAGCATATTTGGACCTATCGTCAAGCTTTGCAAATGACACTAATTACAATACAAACTTTCCTCTGAGACATTGACAATGCTCTACAATCTAAACACTTGACTGGCGCACTGTACACTATTAAACAAGTTTTTATTCGCACAAAATGCAGAAAACTCTACTCTCTACAGGATCTACTTTGTAAAAAAAAATTCAGGAACAACCCTTAAAATACACAACATTCTTTGGTGTCAGCTCAGCTCCTAAATCGTCATACAAATTCCCCTCCCCAAACAACAAGATAGTAAAACATAAGATGTAGGGATCCAAATGTATGAGTTCTATGTGCTATTTTTGAAGGATGGTTAATTCCCCTTAAAACGATTAGCACTCTAGCCTCCAGAGTATTGTTTGGATTGAGGGGTGGAATAAGCTGGAATCACAATTCCATGTTATGGTCGTGGGTCCACAAGGCAGTTGGAGATAAGCATATCTGTGAAGGCATTGGAGAGTTTATGTTAGAGATAGAAAGGTTAAGAAAAGGAATAAATCAAGTAGTAAGTATCCTTGTTGGATATGGTTGGATCTATTAGATTAGAAAGAGTCCAGTTAACTTAGGGCGAGTCCAGTTGAATTTAGAAAAAGTTCAGTTGAACTAGGAAGATAGAGTTATGGTTTGGTCTTGAGTTTGAATTAAGACCCAACTTGTCGATCAAGTCAGTCATCCTATATATAAAGGACTAGCGTGTATCCTTTAATCAATCAATGAAATAGTCAAAAGTTCCTCAAAGCCTGAAAGCCTTTCTTCCACGTCGGGGACGAGCCCTGCCGACAGTTGTCGAGGGCGAGTGCCTATCCCTGGTATTTGGACCTTTATCCTACCCAAGCTACTCGTTGTGGACCAAGGTCCATAACATCCCATTCCTCATAATTACATATGTTAATCTTAATGGAAAATGGGGGATGATACCATGACACAAAAATTGTGGAATGCCTGCATGATGGACCAACTAATCCAAGAACTAACCCACTCACCAGACCAAACGCTCCCTAACAGAACAGGAAGCAGTTCCCTATTCGCGAATTCAGGGTTTAAAATACAACCTCCGAGTTGGACTCAGAATGTAGAAACATGCACAAGTACTCAGAATCATGTGGAATCTGTATAAACAATAAGGCATCCAATAAACCCATCAAAATTTCACCAGCACTACTCTACACTATATGGAGCCCACCTAGGATCTCAAAAAGAAAAGGAGACATAGAGCATCAAGTCAACTCATCTATGTTCAGAACACATTTATGCTAGTAAGAGAGAGCATTGCAGAAATTTTTCTATTTAATTCTCAAAGCAAATTTTCGGGGTAAAATAACAGAACCATCCGACATGGTGGAACTGGGCTCGAAATGTTGCGATCCTACGCAATTAAGACGAACGTATGATTATGCACCCCATATAAACATGAGTAATCTTGCTATAATTAAGATCACCAAAATTCTCAATCAGAAGAAGAAAAAACAGATAGAGAGGAATTCTCAATCAAAAATACCCGAATTTGACCTGCTTCAACGCGGCACGACGGGACGCCAACAACTCAAAAAAGGACCGGATGATCTCTAATTCGATTTCACTACAATCTGAACAAGAACACGGCATCTATTACCACTAACGTTTCTCCCTATGCAGCCAAATTTATCGCGAAAGCTAGATCGAATCGGTGGATAGTGCGGGGCGATGCGGATAGGTGCACATCGAGTTCGGATCAAACAACAACGGGAGGAAAAGAGAAGATTACCTGTTCCTTTTTGCCCTGATCCCAAGAGATGCTCCGCAGCCGCTTCGGCTCGGCTCGCCGAGTCTCCCTCTTCCGCAGCCGGTACCGCGTCTCACCGCAGCGGCCCACCGTCGCCGGACGCGATCGCGATTCGTGAGGGAGGCGGAGGAGGGTTGGCCGCCAGAGGGAGGGGAGGATTTCGGAGGGGGATAGGTAGGGTTTATTACTCAGGGTTTTTAACCGAGGGCATCGTATCCGGCAGGGAAAATAATATCCCGGTGCTCGTTTGGTTGGCGGACCACCAGGATGCGACCGATATATTTCATCGAGGTGAACTAAGCAACCGGTCAAACTTGTTGCCACGGAGAGTTATTAGCCGTCTGAGACTCATAAGACCAGTTAAAACTTTGTAGGCGGCAACTAGGGATTTAATTTTATTATAATACAAAAATATTTTATTAAAATCCTACCTAACAAATCTGTTGAACTGATATAACAACAACATACGTGCTACACACCATATAGATTTGAATTTTAAGGAAAAAATCCTGAATTTTTAAAAACAAACTCGTGATTTACTTGCTTCCTCACAAAGTGTTGCAACAAACTCATTTTAGAATGGAAACAAATTGGGTCGAGACGATTTCGTATAAACAAATTAGATCGATGCACGCAACAAGATCGGAAAGATATTTTAACAAAATCATCATACTATTAGAACACATTTTTAACATGCTTACAACATCGTAGGTGCACTTGTGTAACCAATGCTTTGAACGATCGCGAAACAAATGTTTTGCATGATTACAACATCATACAACTCGAACCACAACAAAAACAAACACTACTGCAACAAGAACTTAGGAAATAAAACCATTGTGTCTATGCAACATCATCCGCCCTTGCCTGTAACAATTTTCATCTCTAGACAACCCGGTGCATGGCTCTGTAGATGAAAGCAAGCTCTACAACAGGCATGTTGTCATGCGGCTCCAGCCAACGCGGTGGCCCGGCCAAAAGGGAGGTGGAGCAAACCTTGCAGGAAAGCGGGCAGCACGAGGGAGAGAACAACGGCGAGTCGGGATGGTGGACCGTGCGGGGTGTCGTTATCCTCCATGGCGATAGCGAGATCGAGGAGAAGACGATGCGACGGGCGATGAAACGTTGGCCACTGAACGTGGAGACATAATGGACGGCAAGAACACCGACAAGCTCGGGCAGGAGGCGTTGCAACGAACGAGGAAGCATTGGCCACCGAAGAAAACGTGGAGACACAGTAGACGACAAGAACACCAATGAACTCGGGATGGCGACCGTGCAGGATATCTTCATCCTCCGTAGTGATGGCGAGATCGAAGAGGAGACGGCACAACGGGTAAGGAATCGTTGGCCACCGCAGGGAACACGAAGACGTAGTAGATGGCCTTGTTCCGGATCGCAACACCGCCAATGGTGGAACCCCTCGAGATGGCGAGCGTGGATGTAGATGTCGAGGCGGCTGCCCTAACTAGGGTGTGGCTAGGTAGCAGCGTGAGGATTCAAGAGCCACTGCGATGGCTGCCCTAGCAAGGACGTGGCTGTGTAGCAACATGACTATTCAGAGGATTATGTAGGACAATCGTACAACATTGGATCAATCCCTCTGGATGGATGGCTCCCGACGGGACCAATGCTGGCGTGGGATCGGTAGGCAGATGAGAAGCGTTTATCTTTCTAGTTCTTTATCTCTTTCTATATGGGAATTTTACCGAGTTAACCTTGTTAAAAGAGAAAAAATCTTTGTGTGGTTTTTGAACCCCCATGATAAATGAGAATACATAATGTACGTGTATAAAAAGGTATAGTCAGTTACCGACTCATGTCTTATCCATGTTTTATAGAGTCAAATAAAAAAATATTTTTACAATGTATCGTCTCTTAAGCTATCTTTACATGAATAATTCTTCATGAGATCATTTTGTTCTTTTTCTCTTCTCTTTTCAACTCTAGATCAACAATAATTCAAATATGATAGAATGAAGAATTGGTTGACGTCATATGTTTGTGCATGGCCTAAGCCATATCAATGCAATGGCCCTGAAAAGGAGCTGACTACGTATAGGCTTGCCAAACGACACAACTTCATGTCCGAAAACATATTTTCTTGGCGCAGTGCGTTCCACGAATTTTCGTTTTGTCATGTGTGGCTTCCAGAATATAGCCTTCGAAATCACCATATAACCAACATAAATGAAAAGCTCATAGATGATGGCAATGCCGAAACCAGTACGTTCTGTGTTATTTACGGATGAGCAGGCATAGATGTAATTTCACTGCTAGAAATCACAAGTACCCCTTATGCCATATGCTCTAGGGAACAGGCCAAAAACGTCCCTAGTGCCAACGGACGCCCTAGGCATAGTCTGCTTGGGAAAGGATGGTTTCCCTAGTGCGTCTCTCTGCAGCCCAATGGAACCCCAATCATTTCCCTAGGGATCGAAGCATGAGGGACTGTTTCCAGGGTGGCTCATGTGGCAATGAAAGCCAGCGTGGAGAGTAAATAACCCTAGGGCATCGCATTTTTCTATGCACAAGGGAGACCTTCCATGCTCTCTTTTCTAAAATGCCACATCATAATTCTTTCCCTAGTGATTTCCTGTTGAACCCTAGGGACCATTCGTATATGTTTCTTTCTATAATATGCAAATGGTGTTCATTTACAATAAAATTGGCAAACATGTCACTCAAATAATCACAACCAGATAAGAAACCATAAATTCATACAACAATGATGTTTTCCAAAACTTTAGATTAAATTCATACAACCACATTGCCTTGTGTGCAAAATCAGTATAAGCACTTACATCATTCAACAATCATTCTTATTACGCGACAACACAACAAAAGGGGGGGCAACATATACCGTATACTAGATTAGTCCAAAAATGAAGTTGCTACACTGAAGCACTCCATCAGCCCCAATCAGCATGTGAACTAAGCATCTACCAAAATGTGCAGCATGCACTAGAAGTCAGCATCAGGACATGCTAAATATCAAAAGGGACCAATTCCATCACGCAAGAGCGAGAAGTTTGTAGCTCCACTTCTTGTTGCGTTTAAGAAGCCCCTGAAGATTCCCTCAATAACCGCATCCAATGAAAGATCTTGGTTTTGGACACCAACATCTGAGCTCACGATATGAGGCTGTAAAATAGAATTACAATATCAATTATTTGCATAGCATGCTGTAATTGAATAAAAATTGTAATACACTACAAACACGAAAATTGGGCAGCATGACGACAGTAAAATAAAATAAACTGAGATTCATATCTATACCTTAGCTGCAAAAAATTACTAGTTAGGTTCATATCCGTACCTTAGCTGCAAAAGAATGGAATGCATGCATCAAAAAGATTGAGAACAACATATAAGGCAGCCACTGAACATGAATGCATCAATCTATTTTATTAGACTGCAAGGTGACAACATTCACATCAGCAAATGCACAAATAATTTTTTTTATCTTACCCAGAATTCATCTTCAACTTTGTTGGCAACAGAATGACCACATGTGTCTTTTTCTGCTTCATAGTGCTCCCATGATGTTGCCACTACCATTTCACCTTTATAATTAACAAGACCAGGATGGTGGGTCCTTAGAAGACATGACAGTACACTTGATGGTTTCCTGCCCTTCCTTACAATAGGGATTTCAGATCAATGTCTACAAGGAAGTAGTTATGCAACTAAAACACACAGTATTTCCTTAAAAAACATAGTATTAAAGCAAAACAACAGCTATACAACAAAAATACATAGTATGTCCTTAAAAACATAGTATCACAAGAAAACAAAATGTGAGAGGAAAAGCATGTGCTGCCATCAGGTCGAATTAGTGGACGGTCTTCCTCATTGGGAATAACAAGCGAAAGTTCTGAAAGACCTCATAGGTAACCCACGTAAGAACCCTCAGCTGTGTTCTCACCAATAGATAAGTTTATGCCAATTATATCACCACTACGGTTTTCAGAAGGGCGATATGGTCGTCGTCTAAGCGTCATCCTGAAAATTTTGCACGGATAGAAATATAAATCATGGAGATGAACAATTATGCAAATTTTAGATGAAACTGGATGCAACATGTACTACGCGGTAGAGGAGAGGGAAGAGGGAAGAGCCATGGTCACCAGGGGCTGCACGGCGCAGTCGCTAGGCGTGAGGCGACACAGGAAGGGAAAGGGGCGGCACTGGGGGGGTGGGGGCGGAATTGGTGACGATCTGCTTTAGGATTGAAAAAATCGGGCTTTGGTGCGGGAGAGTTGCCTCTCTTCGCACATATCGAGGGTGCAGAGCAAAAATAATTGGCGCAAAAGTGAAAATATTGGTCTCCGTTGCCTTTTGATGCATGGCACAGCCATCCGGCATCTACATGGCAAATGTTCGTGCCTGTGTCAGCAATCTTTCCCTAGTGACCATATAAAACCATAGGGGAACTATTTTCAAAAAAAAACCATAGGGAACTATTCTTTCCCTTCGGTTCCCTGTACGCACCCTAGGGGTATTCTAGCTCCCTTGAGTGGCCTCACAAGTTCTAGGTAACGTTTCCGACCCTAGGGGAACCTGTGATTTCTACTAGTGTTTGTTTGGCAAAATCCGTGGGTTTTTTTTTGAGGGAAAAAAATCTGTGGGTTTTAATACCACAAATACACAGTGTTTTGACAACTCTGAGATACTATTGCTTTTGCCCTATTCGTTGCCTGAATACGGATACTTTTGCCCTATCCGATACTGTTCTTCCAAATGATTTGCTCAAAATAACCAAAATCAGAGTTTATCTTATTTGATTCTATATTAACCTTGATTGATCTACTCATGAGGGGTTTAACGTTAACCCATTAAAGATTCAATAGTGGGTTCTTATTCTATTGTGTGTTCTGTTCTAAGGATACGAAGTTACTGGGTTTAAGATTTACTTTGTTCTGGATGTTCCACACCTGGTTAAACACGCGCTTTCTTTTAATTCTTTATGAAGAATTTATGCAGCACTGTTTCTTTGTCATATGGCTAGGCTATGGAGTATGGACCTTCACCAAAATATGAAGCACACGAGTGACCATGCACGAGTGCTGAAGTTCACATGCAGAAGCAAAAGAAAATGTACCAACTTTCATAACACTGTATATTGCCATCTGCGGTTCATGCCCAAGCGATCAACTATTTTGCTTGGTTAACAGCTTAGACACAGCGAAGCCATGTGGAAAAAGGTGAAACTCCTTTTTTCAGTAGCAAGACTAGATGTTGCATGGCCAAAATGGTTCGAGATCCTTGTCTGACTGACCTTCAGGACAGAAAAGAACGGAACTGCATTCTCTTATCATTGAGAAGTTTCAGGTGCGAATGTTGCTCGCTTTGACATTTACCAGTTTGGAGTTCATTTACACCGCACCTTACCACAGGACATTGGGATGAGTCTACTATTTGTTTGCAATCTCCATGATCCATGCATATGCTCTTAGCAGTACTCGTGCAGCAGAGTTGACACAAATGGCACCGTATCACAGAGGCCGCAAACCTCCATATAAAAAGTGACTGCGTTAGTTTCTTGTTCTCGTCAGATACTCAGATCAATACAATCCAAAGAAGACGATAAAAAAAAATTTGGTGCTTGATCATTAGAAACTGTAGCACACAGGTCATTTGCAGCTACTGAACATGAATAAGTGGAGTATTTCCATAATATATCCACTCATATTAAACATATACATGAACTCATGTTAAAATTGATGTGATTAAATATTAATTGGATATGAATGATGAATGAAATTTAAGGCATGGTTTCTCGTGCCTCTAAACCGCATCTTTATATCAATCCAGAAAATAGAAGGTTATTTTGGCAAATGTGGTTTGCATCTCCTCGATCAGATAACAACTATCATTATTATCTTAGCATCCATTATGTTAATGTTATGAAGGCAAAATTGGCTAGGGGATATTGCACTAGAACACATTTTCTTTAAATTGTGTCACTTGCTCAAACACACTACAAAGTTGTTTCAGTTTCTACTAGTACACACCGAAGTGTCTACGAACAAATGAACATGAGTGTTCACAAGCACATGGGCACTATTTTTATCGTGTGTTCGGGCAATGAAATGATTTTGTGGTGCGTCTGGGCAAATGCCAACCAAGTGAAGTGTCTTGTAGCAAAATTCGAATTACATGAATACCCTTCATTGCATTGAAGATTCTATAATCCATTGGGTGTAAAGCAAATAGTTTGGTAGTTGATGTGAAAATTTGAGCAGAACAAAGCCATATTCTTTAGAAGAAGGAACTTTTAAATTACGAAATAAGGAGAATTAATAATTTTACCTTGTATGTGTATACTGTATGAATCTGTATGCTACACAGAGTGCATCTCTCATTCTAAGAATACAGTCTTCAGTCTTGAGATCTAAATCTTTTGCTCCATTTCACAAGCAGCTCTTCTATATTAGCATCCATTCTAGTGCCTTTACCTCCCCACACTAACATATGAGCAAGATCAGTGATTGATGATCCGTCTACCTCATGTACTGCTTTGAAACCCATTCTTGTATAGAATTTAACGAGCTGACAAAACAAAATACTAATTAAAAACTCTGCATAACTAATCGCATGGCAAAAGGAAATGCATTTTCTTTTGTTTCTGCCACTAATTAAGCAAAAGGTCAATTCTCAACCATGCCCCAAAACTTCTCCACCTCGCACTTATGCCATCGGCCCGTTAGTGCATTCAAAAAAGAGGAAATTCCAACCATTCTTGTGTCTGGTCAACCAGATTTGACCATTAAGTAAGTAATTCTTAGAAAAAAAAAGAAAATCATAGAATGTTCAGAAAATTCGAGAAAATACAGATAAGTTTTGGGATCGCATCTGAACAAAAATTAGTACACGTGGAAATTTCTCAAAATTTTCTACACTAGGAAAACATCTAAATCTTTCTCAGCTTTTCGAAACATCCTTGAATTTTCATAGTGTAAAATTTTGCCTAGAAGGAATTCCTGAATGTTGGTTTTCCCTTTATTTGTTCTGATGTTTTTGTGATTGTCATGTATTTTTCTAATTTTCTATAAATTACTTAACGGTAAAAATAACCGAATGAGTAGATGGAAAAGCAGCTGCAATGACATTTTGTGAGAAGTGCTATAACGGATTGATGACATAACGAGAGAACGAGAGGTGGTGAAAATCGGTGCGATAGTTTGGGAAAACAAAGAAAGGAATAGGAAAAACACTGCACATTGTTGTTGAGATCCAGCATGCGAAAACAAGTACAATTCCAGCAATTATGGGTTCGCAAATATTAACAACCGATTGCTGAGACTTGCAATTCTTTACAATTAATTATATCCAATAAGCAGGATGCCAAATAATATGATCATAAACAAAGAACAGTGACTAAGCTTCTGACATCCAACAATTAACTGGAAACGAATGCTTAAAATAACAAAATGTGTTCAACACAATATGCGAATGTGCACACCCTCAAGCAACACGTCGACCACCATGCGCGCAGCACGAAAATTCCACGCCATGCGGCAGCACCATGTAGCAGCTGTTCATCTGTCTACGTGTTAAAGATTGCAGTACGTATACGCATCCACACATACCTTGTTGTGGTAGAGCGGCGTGTCGTTGATGGCGAGCAGCTCGGCGCGCACGCAGCCGGCGTCGAAGCCGTGGCGCACGGAGGCGGCACCGATGAAGAGGCCGAGCCCGAACAGGGGCCGGTCGGGGACCCCTAGCGTGGCGCGCGACATCCGCATGGAGTCCTGGTGCAGCACGGAGCCGCCGGGCCACGGCCGCACGGCGCCCTCGGCGCGGCCCAGCTAGACGGCCTCCCCCTTCTCGCCGACGGCGGCGCGGGTCGCGGTGACGCGGAAGAAGGGGCCGACCGTGCGCAGGCGCACGCGCAGGCCCTGCGCGCGCGACGCCGCCGTGATGTCCGCCATGGTGGGGAGGAGGACGTCGGCCCGCGGCCCGGGTCTGGGCGGGGTGGGCGGTGCAGCCATGGAAGGGGAGAGGAGGAGCAGGAGAAGGAAGGCGGGAGTGGAGAGGAGGTTGGGCACGTTGCGAGCGTGGAAGCAAGGATAAGGGCCTCTTCGATTCGCGGGAATTTAACTGTTTTATATGAAATTTTCTATAAAATTTCTGTAAAATTTCTGCGAATCAAACGGCTCTGAAGGATATTTCGGTGGAAGCGTGGAGTGGCGCCTTGCCGTTGGTTTAGTCTTGCATTTCCGTGATAAAAAGAAAACTGTTGCATTTCCTCCGCTATGTTATTCGGCCCATCAGAAATCCTGCTTGGTCCGCGTTGTATTTCCTGTGTATTTTCTGATCATGAAAATAATACACCCAACATACTAGGTGTATTATTTTGTTTTCGTTCTATTTTAGCTTCTAGCTATCCCATGGCACATATTCACGTCATATGGATGGTCGACGAGAGCAGATCATTTGGTGACAAACCCTTCCTACCCGATGTTCTCAGCTCTCAACACGTCAACACTTACAAAAGAACATTAAAAAATATGATGATTAGTTATGGTAGTTACACTGTCACTTCCAATTAACCTCTGATTTACCAGCTTGACGCACCTCACTAATTCACTATATAAACACACGCAACAACGATCCAATGCAACCTCACCAATTCATCCACACTTTTCCCTCCAAAAACTCGTGGGAAGTAGTTAGACGTGACAGGCACACGTAGCCAGGGATCATCATGGACCTCAGGGCGCACACGGTGGCCGCGACCGTGCTGCTGGCCCTGGCGGCGCTGGCGTCCGGGCAGGCCGTGGTGGCATCGTGCACGGCGTCGCTGGTCACCAGCTTCATGCCATGGCTCGCTTTCATCACCAACAACACCAATAATCATTACTACAGAAACCGCTATATTATAGGGTCTTTAAAAACCGTTTAAGATTAGACTTATCTTAGATGATTTGTACTAAAAATTTACATCATAAACAATTTTTTTTTAAACACTTAGGGAATAAATCGGATAAGCTAGACAGTTTTTTAACCGAACTGTCTCGCACACACCCACCTCAAGAAAGCATAAACCTCAACGAGCAGTCGTATATTTATTGGATGTGGAGTGCTTGAAAAGACCATCAAATTCTTCATCGTCAGGTGATCAAGCATTGGCCATCATATGTGTTGCAAAAAAATGCTAAAGCCATAGGCACTACAAGAGATCGGACCTACTGTGACGAGCCAAAAAATGTCACGAAAAAGCCAAAAACGTTACAGAATACCCCTTTGTGACGTTTTTTGGGCGTCACTAGCATCGTCACGGAATCCCCGTCCCAAATTACTCCTAGTGACAGCGCGCAGAAAAAACGTCACTGAATATAGGACCTTCGGTGACGTTTTCTGCATCATCACCGATTTGGTGTTTGTGTGACGACCGATAAACGTCACATTTAAGGAGAAAATATGTCATAGTTTACAATATTTAGTAACGACGCAACGTCACTGATTTGATGCCACGTCAGCATTAGGCATACCGTCCAATTGATAAAAAACGTCACAATTATCGTCACTGATTGAGATGACATCATCAAGATATATTTAATTTATTTCAAATTTAAATTACGAGAAATTGTCAAATCAAATTTATTCAAATGCATACCACAATATATATTCAATTCACATCACAGCACATTATATAAATAATTTAGAGTGAAATCACATTATATATTGAAACCAAAAACAAATCATATTATAAATTCAATTGTCTCAGCCAATTCAAATCCTGAAAGTAGAAATGACACTAAAAGTAACACTGATTCACCAAGTTTGACACTCTGGACAATGGATAAGTTGCAAAATAATAGTTACATAGCTAAAGACCACAAGATTGTTCTCCTGAAGATTGCAATGTATGATGCAGCAACAATACCACCATCACAAAAGCATGGCCTTCATGCACCACCAGGTCTGGACTGGGACTGCTGAGTTGCATGAGCCCGTAAGAGATAATCAATCATGTTATCCATTTCCTGTTGCTTCTTTTTCCAAGCTTCAATCTTGTCTTGATGGCTCTTCTTCACAGCTTCCAAGTCTTCTTGCTGCTTCCTCTTCATCTCTTCAAGTGCTCCCTCTTGTGCTTCAAGTCTCGCGGCTAACTCCTGCTGGTACCTATTAATCGTTGAAACACAGCAGCGTTGCATTTTTCATTAGATGAAGATGAAAACAGATAAGACAACAAGGTTGAAAAAAGAAGCTAGATTTCATTCATCAAGCTTGAAAAACAGCAAGCATCACCAATAACACAGCAATTCAGCAACACAGATTTGCACAAGCATCTATGCTAGGACATCACTCTTTTTTTAGATCGAAGTCTACCAGGCAAAATCTCTATGCTAAAGGGGAGTACATAAACCAATCAGCAGAATCCAAGAGAGAATAGGCTGAGTAAAGAGCTGCTCATATGTGAGTCAAAGCAGTGTTTATGCAAGCAGAATGTGGATGAAATATTTGTAATAGGTAACGAAAAATATTCCTAGACTTTGAACCACACATGTACCACTGACATTTTCAATCAAAGCGCTAAGACATGTTCTTCAAAATACAAAACAACATAGGCAGTATTTTGCCTTGGCTTTTGTTTCTTGTATGAAGGAATCCAAAAGGGTACAACCAATCCATGGATGATATGACCTGATCCACAGAAGATAGATCAAAGCAGTAATATTACCAACCATCACAAGGTAGATAACACAACAGAATCAGTATCATCTGCCATATCATTTGCGGTGCTAAAACAGTATGTAAGCAGGATTGGTATAGTGTGCTAACACAATTGATATAATTTATGCGAGATACATGCTGTAGAATGAATTGAATATCCACCATATAGGTGAAAGCTCAGTAATCCTAATAGTGCCAATCCGAACAAGTCAATCATAATTCTTGCATAAAAACTGCTTTGACTCACATATGAGCAGCTCTTTACTGAGGCTATTTTTCGTTGCCATATTTAAAAAAAGCAGAAAAGAAGAAACATCAAGAACAGAAATAGAAACAGCAGAAGTACCTATCATTTGCATCTCTTGCCTCTCTCTCCTTTTGCTCAATTCTTTCTTCTAGCTCTCGGATGCATGCTGATGAAGCAGAGCTCCCCAGACCTCTTAGATCTTGATGCGTACCCCATGCTGGAAAGGAAGGTGCTATGGGCGCTTTTTTCCTTTAGAACTTCAGCCACAATCAGTGTATCAGACACTGGCTCCTCACCTTTTGATTGTGTTTCCCTTCTTTTCTCTTCCATAGCAGTCTGCACAAGAAAGGAAAGCATGGATGCTCAAGTAAGACAAAGTTCATATCGACTGAGCAACAGTAGAGGAAGAAATCTTACATAAGCTGACATTGCTGGCTCGCTCATGCAGCCAGTCTTCCTATTGGTATGGGTGTCTTTGAAAA
Source organism: Stipa capillata (assembly GCA_019208055.1). Lineage (NCBI taxonomy): Eukaryota > Viridiplantae > Streptophyta > Magnoliopsida > Poales > Poaceae > Stipa > Stipa capillata. Next base: position 779,464 of record JAGXJF010002612.1, on the reverse strand, counting down.
AATCTATAGGACTAGGGTCCTGATTGTTGTACTTGTCTTTTTTTCTACAAGATAAATTGAATTGTAACATTAGTATTCCATATATAATGACCAGATGTGATAGACAAAGGACTAGAAGTGAGGTATCTGGAATTCTTATAAGTTGGTTGAAATAGAAAACATAACACCTAGAGCCATTTTTTGGTGATGCCTGATAGCTTCTCGGTTCTTCTTGTTCTTTTCACATGTTTCCTATATGGAGCGGCTGAATATTAGTATTGACATTTGGTACTAGTAGATGTGAATGCGAAAACTGTTGCTGGTCGCATATTATGTTACAAACCTAGTTTTTTTATCAGACCATTTGTTGGCAAGACTTGTCTAATTTTCTTCAGTTATGTTGGGTGGCTTAACAGTACAATCGTTGAAGAAATCCCTCTTTAACCTGTAGCATTGCTGTCGAACACCCTTTTGGATTATTTTTGTGCATACACCTTTCGCAACCTCATCATCCTCATCCATGTCAAAGTTATTCTGAAAATAATGAATGATAGGATACTTCACCAAATTGACAAGGCAACATGTGAACAAGTGAATGAAAATGAAGGAAAGTAAGGATGATAAAGATTTGAAAGTGACTCATAACCTCGTACTATTAGGATATTTGGAAAGAGAAATCCTTTTCTAGTATATTATATTACTACTTTCTTTGGAAGTACGGGGACAAGTGAAGGATAGATAAAGCAATGAGGTGTGGCTATAAAAAAGGCCAAAGCAATAAAGTCAAAGCAACGAAAGTATGGTAGAAGAAATAGAGCATTAGAGGCTAGATTTTATTAGCACTATATTCTCGTAAAAAGCAAGAATAAGAGCATCGTAAAAGAACTGAGAGGCGTGTGAGAAAGCACTAATTCCTTATACTCTTTTGATATTGTGCTTAAAGAATCTATAATCGGCCTTGCCAAATTTCCCTCTTTATTGTGGTTTTTCATCAGTATTTTTATTCTCTCTACAAGATTCGTCTATTTCATTCATAATACCATGCAAACTTGTTGGGTTGTTGTGTGCAAATAAGAGGTATAAAACTATAACAGATTACATGATAGTTACAATGTGATAGTAAACAAAGGTGAGAACCCAACATGATATTGTACTTAACCTCTAGTTATCACATGTCACATATGTGTGGTCAATATTTGTCCACATATGCCGCACACAAGTCATCGCAAAGAAAATGACAAAGCATAGTTTGCATTGTGCCACAACGAGAACAAAGCATTTGGTGACGAATCTTGCCTACCCGATGATCTCAAGTTCTGATCAACACGTTGACACTTCGAAAAGAACATTAACATATTAGTTATGGTAGTTATACTGCCATAACCAACCACTGATCTACCAATCCGACACCTCATGGTCCTCCAATCTCTGCCTCAGTATATAAACGCACGCAACAACGATTCATTGCAATATCGCCAATTCCTCTGCAGTTTTCCCTCCCAAAAACACGTACCTGCTAGTGCGAAGTCGTGAGACGTGACAGAATACAGCTAGAAACCGATGAACCTCAGGGTGCTCGCCGTGACCGTGGTGCTGGCCCTGGCCCTGGCCGCGCCGGCGCCGGCGCCGGTGTCCGGGCAGGCCGTGGCGGCGTCGTGCACGGCATCGCTGGTCACCAGCTTCACGCCGTGCCTCGGCTTCATCACCAACAGCACCAACGGCGGCCGGTCGCCAACGGCAGACTGCTGCCAGTCCCTGGCCGCGGTGGTGAATGCGAGCACCAGCTGCGCCTGCCTCATCCTCACCGGCAACGTGCCGCTCGGCATCCCGGTCAACCGGACGCTCGCCGTCACCCTGCCCAGGGCCTGCAACTCCATGTCCGTCCCGCTTCAATGCAAAGGTGCGTTACATCCTGCCAGAAACCGGAGACCATTCGCGTATTACCGAGAGAACTGAAACTGTTTCCTGTGAAACTCCCGCGTTCTGAACTCAGAACCAGTATTTGTAATGGTGTATTGGTGTTCATGTCTTCATGTGAAATTTGATCTGCAGATACGTCGGCTCAGATTCCAGCTCCAGGTCCCGTCGCAGTCTCTCCCGCCATGCCCCCGCTGCGTAAGAACCTTGATATATTTATTAGCTTTGTGTGTGCTCATCTCATGCGAAAGCTGCGATTTTCTTTCTGCCGCGATTTTTCTGACGAAATTAACGTCATGAATTGTGTCAAATTTACAGCGCCAACGACGCCGGAGTTGCCGGCGCCACCGTCTGAGCCCACCGTGACGATGCCGCCGGCCAGCCAGGGGCAGACGAGGCCGCAGGTGCTGCCCAGCTCTGCCAGCGGCGTTCGTGCGTCTGCGTTTGTAGTGCTGCTTGCAGTTGGAGCCATGCTGGTTTGATCAGATTTTAATTGAGCAAGCGCGTACTGTTGCCGCAGTACGTGTACATTACGTGTTTTTGTGCTTGTTTATGCTGCTATAGAACAGGATATCTTAGACAATTAAAAAATACTATCTCCGATGATCTATAGTAAAGTTTGTAAACAAAAGTCAGCAAGAATATATCACATTTTGGACGGTTATTTTTACCGTATGTCATAAGCATTTTTCATACGGTTCAGAAAAACGTACCATTTGCGGTAATAGGTTATTTCAGACAGTTCATGAAACACAACCATCTAGAATGATAGACTATCTCAGATGGTTTGTCCACTGAACCATCTGAGATAACCAATTAACCCAGATGGTTCATTTTTTGACTAAACTAGGAATATTGGATATCGCAGACGGTTTGGTGGTTTAAATCGTCTATGATTTCAAAAAATAGTAGGACTAATTTTATTTTCTAGCATCCCTAAACCATTAGACTCTTAGTTTGTAGTGGAAATTGCCGTCAGGTTTGATCACGTCTTTGACCAAAAGAGAAACGAGCATTGCATGTACATAAATTGAGAAATAATAACAATTATTACAAGAAATACACACCACTAAATTAGAGTTGGCTGTACTCGTGACAATGATATCCCTGTGGTAGACATAAGTTGGTTTGTTTTGGCAACTAGCGGCACTGGAAAATTAGACTTGATTAGTTATAGAGGCACAATTAGGAAGTTTGGTCTATTACTGCGTGTACTATCGGATACATATTGGAAAATCATCGTTCTGGCTAAACTTATTGGCTTTGCCGCCTTTCCCTTCCTTCAACCGATACACGGCATAGGCCCTTTTCGTGATACAAAAATTTTAATTACACCTTCAATGACCAATGATATAGTTATGTAACTAAGAATTTTTTTATTTGATATTTTTATACTGGTCCTTACTCCTCGAGCTAGAATTGAGGTATATTGCCCTACCATCCCTTGATGCAAGGACAATAAGAATCCTACGATATCTACAGGGGCATATCATTAAATCTAAGTTAGTTGTTGTTATGCATAAAGTAAAAATTAATAAGTATAAAAACTAATGCAGTGGTAGTACCTACCCATTCTGGAAGGGAAAAGTATGAACTTCTTATTACGGCTCAGGTTCATTACACGTATGATGTAGTCCTCAACGAACCTTTCATTTACATGATACTTTGTGTAAAGGCAGCATGTGGGTCAATGAAGCCGATGGGTTCTTTGAGCATTCTAGCTTTAGTGATCATGTATCTATATATGCAAAAGCAAAAGTCATATATAGATGACACATATATCGGTATTATACAAATGTACACAGATCGTAATTATAAACACTTACAGTGTCCAACATCTAATAATTGATGCGTCCAAGGAGTCGAGATTGTAAAGATTGAACAAGTCATCAAACTCCACCGAGAAGTAATAGTTTGTTTGGTTGCGGTGAAAATATCCTTGGTGAACTAGACCACGACACTTGAGACTCGTTCCTTCTTTGACTAGTTGGATTTTTCCATGTACCATCTATGTAATAAAAGCGCAAGCCCACACAAGCTCCCTCTTTATACTCTTTACATCATCGACCAATGGTTCTCCACGCTTGAACCTCCGGGCTAGAGGCCCAAAGAGGATATTATCCTTGGTGGCTAGTGCTCAGATGTCTAGATCGACATTATCTGGCCACATCATCAGTCCCTTGCCCTTGCCGATCTTTGTCTCACTCTTGCCCTTGGTATTTTTCTCGGTTCATTTGGTAGAGGTCGACTTGGGCGATGAATGGTAGGTGCAAGTGGTAGCGCTGTTAGTGGAGGTGTAGGATCCACCGGTACAAGCGCTTGCTTGGGTGTTGGCGATGTAAGAGGCACTTGTAGTGGGTATGGTGTCGAGCAGCGGCAGTGACACGAAAGCGACGATGGAGCAAGCCAACAACTAATTGCATATGAATGCAAGATGATGTACTTGTAGCGTGACAAGCAGCTGAATAGACCAGGGTGATCTCTTCGTTGGCGCAATAGATGGTGGTCAACAGTAGCAGAGGGTGATCTCGCCGTTGGCATGGTAGATGTTGGTCAACGGTAGAAGAGAGTGATCTCGTCAATGGCGCGGTAGATAGTGGTCAATTGCAGCAGTGACACGTTGTTAGCACAGTGGTCAACGACAGCAGTGACACGAAGACAGTCTCCTGTTCGTAACCAAGAAACTATGTGAGATGGTGAGATTGATTTGAGGAATGGTGTAGTTGTTTGTTGAGATTAACGAAGTTAGTTTGTACTTTAGTCTAGTTAGATTTAGCTTGTTGGAGAGTTGCATGGATGACATATTTGCAGCGTTTTTTTGGGTTTGTAGCATTGTGCGCTATATAGAGGGGAAGGAAGGGGACATGTAACACCACCATCACCAGCTTCCGTTTATAGAGTAAAGATGTTCAAAAATGTATAACTTATAGAAAGTTTTGAGTTATATGTTTATATTTTTGACAGCCAATATGAAAAAGAACTGCTCCCTTTATATAATATTATTAGTTTAATTCTTGGTCAAAGTTGAATCTTAAATTCCGTGCACGCCTTACATTTGTGGACGGAGGGAGTATAATGGTACTATTGAATCTATCATTAGAATATTTATATAATATCATGATCTTTATTAATATATCCGGTCAAATTTTCATATTTGAGACCATATTTATATTTTCCAAGAGTGGTGGAACTTTTTTTTTCCCAAAAGAGGTTATTTTACATCGAATATTTTTCTTCTAATATTAACATTTTTTACAAGTGTGGTGAACATTTTTCTTAAAATCGATGAATATTTTCCTGAACTAAGAAAAATCTTCAACAAATGTGTTTAGTACTAAACAACTTTTGTGAACTATAGAAACAATTCATGTGAGCCAAGGAGCATTTCTAAAAGAAAAATACATTTAGTTCTATTCTGAATATATTTTGTCACGATTATTTTTGTTTAAATCTAATTTTTGATACTTTTTCCTATTCTAGAAATGTCATCAAAATATATCAGGGCATCCCCTTCGTCTATAAATTTTACTCTTTTGCAAAAGAAAGGAAAGATAATTAAAAAAATAAAGAAAATAATTGAAATGTTCTTCCGTAACTCTTCTTTTACTCTTTTGCAACGCTCTACAGTAATAACCTTGAGAATGTCCAAGTATACTTGCTGCCTTGCTGGTAACTTCCTATGTTACCGGTACTGAGTTTAATGTGAAAAATGTTAAGGCCAGTCTCATCTTGCAATTTCATTTGCACTCCATGTACATTGATCAATATTTGCCTACGTAGTAGACTCAGACTAACAGTCTGCTGATTAATTGACCAGGCTTAGTTATAACATTGATCAATATTTACATGGTTGTATTAAATTCCGTAACAAACTGCTGGATGTGCATTCCATCGTTTTGTATGGTCACTTGTTCAGTTCCTTACCGTAACTCGTGGATTAATTTTTTGGTTAGCAAAGATGCGAGTGCACTATTGGCACGCAAGCATGAGTATGGTAGTAATGTGAAGCTATCTCCATCTAGAGCTACCTTATATGTTACTTATCCAGTTGGGTACTTTGGTGATATCAAGCTCAGCCCCTGACGAGGATGAGGTGTACACAATCATCTCTTTCTGTAATATATCTGATACTTGCCTTAAAAATTAGTTTGTTGTGCTAGAACAAATCATAAAATAAGCTCCATTACAAACAGCTAGTCATGAAACAGGCTCAGTGAAGGTGTGTGCAGGAGCAAAACTAGGCTGATTGTTTGCGAGCATGCATTCTTTGCTCTTCTGAAATGTATGTCTTGCTGCCTGGGCATAATCTTATGTTCTGCACTTGCATTTCTTTTCATCACTGTCAAACTTTTTAATTTTGTTTCATGCCTATCGTCAACTAAAACATTTTGTTATGACGATCAGATTAACAGTTCAATGTCTTTGTGTTGTGTGATCGTGCCGTCATTTATGTTTGGAGACATTGGACATCTGGCAAACAACGATAAGGGCATTCACCACAAAGTCATGCTCTTGCTGGCCAGAAAGACTCTCCAAGCAACAACTCTGATAGGTTTGAAGAGTCGTTTGCAGCATTGCACCTTCCCAGTGTCATCCGAAGAACGACAGCACTGGAGATACTGTCCATGTCGATGTTTCCAACGATGTTGATGATTTAATTGATGTTGGGCAGCTTCTATCGCTGAGGAAACTGGGCCTAGTTCTCCATGTGGCTTGGATCTTCTTTTCCAACAGGTTGAAAATTGCATGGTTGCCTCCGCTCCTTATCAATCCAGATCAACCAACAGGCCAGAAGTGAGGGTACTCGATACGGAGGAGGTTGTTTGCTTTAGCCTCAGCTCCAAAACTTCTTCAGAGCCTACACATCGGCGGCTTCACAGATGAGCTGCCCCTCCCGATTGCAGAGCTGGATCAACTTACCAAGATAACATTGAGCGAGACTGACCTAGGGATGATGCTCTACGCATCATTGGCAAGCTTAGAATCTTATGCTGCCTCAAGCTTCGTCACAAGTCATACACCAGAAGCAAGCTAACCTTCAAGAAAGAAGAACACCAACATCTCAAGTCTCTTGTCGTCGAGCTAGGGCAGTGACATCACCAACATTGCCTTCGACGCTGGAGCGGCTCCTAAGCTCGAGATGATTACCTGGTCTTTTGCCTCCATGGAGGCTCTTTCTGGAGTCGACCACCTTCCTGAGTTGAATTAAGGTGGAGCTCGATGGTGACTACTGTATGTACTGTACTTATTTGATTATCAAGTGATGCCAAGTATGTGTGCTATATACTGATTGACAGAACAATTTACTGTAAGTTAGTTATGCGAAAAGATTGGAGGTGAATCACTGTTCTTTTTGCCACTCTGTTACCATGCAGAATTGTTATGGAAAAAGATTGGATATTTACTTTGTTATCTAGTGAGTCGCAATAGGTGGTCGAAATAATAGTAATTCTTTACATGTTGTTGCTTTGTCCGTTTTTTCTTTTAAGGAAGCAGTATGAGCTCAATGGTGAGATGGACAACGATCCCATATACTATCAACGAAGCCAATGCAGCATATCCGAAACATAATTTTTGTTTATACAATCTGCATGATTTAAGGTTAAGGAATACTGAATAGGGTGTTCAGGGACGCAACTCCTTGATGCTACTGCATGCATCTCTACTTGCATTCTGGAGCGAGAAAACAAGTTATGTTCCTGTGTTTACTTTCTCAGCTTGAAGCATGCCAATGTGTTGCTTTGGAATGACACCAGAGGACCCCTTGGATTCCGGTGAATTGATATAGGAAAACTCTCTCTATCGATAGACTTTTCGGAGCAATTCCATCACCCTAACATCCAGCCGTTCATCTTTTCACCATTTATCCAGCCATCTATCTTCTCCTATAAAATCCCTCGATTGGTTCCAACCCAACTCAAACCGCTAATTAGGGTTTCACCTCTCCCCATCTCCTGTTCTCGCCACCAATTAGATAGCAGCAGAGCGCTTGTGGTGGCAGGTAGATTGGGCTCGCGGTGGCGATAGACTTATCCAATGACGTCAAGCAAGCGATCCAGTGGCCCACTCTCGCGTTCACCAGCATCTGAAGCGACGGCCGGTCCTCTCTCCTGAAGGGGTGGCGGGAGTTCCCGAGGAGCGGCACGCAGGCGAGGTTCCTCTACTTGGAGGGCGGTGCATGGGTGGATGTCGACAGCGAGGTGGCCGCACTCCTACAGCGCGTGTTCATGGACGGGAGGGTGGTCATTGAGGTGGCCTGCGGGGGAGGGGGGCAGGGAGTTCCTGTTTGATTTCCTGGGGGATGGTGCGCATCAACACGGCCACCGCCGAGGAAGTTGCCATGGGTTGGATCAACGAGCTTCTTCCCGATCCTGAATGGTGGGACTTCCTGTTTTTGATGGAAACATTGGAAACCAATTTGAATTAGACAGTCTGTCATGATGGTGTCCGCCGCCGCCATGACTGGATCCGACGAGGTCTTCCATGCTGCAGTGCTGGTGCTACCAGATCTGTCATGGGATTAAAGATAAATTTCCATTGGATTGAAAAAATTGTGATAGCACGGCAAACAATCTGCAGTAACGCCAGGAGCACAGGAAATAAATTGTGATAAAAAAATTCAATAGCACAGAGCACATGTTTTCATCGGTAAGAAAGAAAAGTCTCCATCACACAAAAAAATATGCCTCCGTCGCCAAAAAAAGCATGACATGCTAACAAATCCAGAGTGATTTGCTAGATTTACTAGTTGGAAATAACAAAAATCATAAGTTTGTTTCCCAAAATCCAGAATTTGTGTTGTATACATGTCGTTGTTGTATCGGTTTGACAAATTTGCTGTGCAAGTTTTAGTAAAATATTTCTTTTTCACTACACAAATGTTTCCGTGTAGCCATAATAGAAGGAGCCCACGATGCTGAAAGTCTAGCGATTTGAATCATAAGTTTGTTTCCAAAAATCCGAGATTGTGTTATATACATAGCGTTGTTGCATTGATTCGACAAATTTGCTGCGCAAGTTTTAGTAAAATGTTTCTCTCTTACTACGTAAATATTTCCGCATTACCATAAGAGAAGGAATTCACGATACCGAAAATTTAGTGATTTAAATAATTTGTTTCCTAAAAATCTGGGATTATATTATATACATGCCATTGTTGCATTGGTTCGATAATTTTGCTGTACAAGTTTTAGTAAAATATTTCCCCCTCTCTACACAAATATTTCCACGTTGCCATAACAGATTTTTATTGGCTATCTAACCGTCCATGAACCAACTTCTCATGACTACGAGTAGAAATACAAATCATAATATCAGCATGCCAATTTGTAGCAAGTCCTATTGATATATTAGAAAGATGACTACGCTCTCAGTCAACCTGGATCAAATAATGGCGGCGCTCAGGCCTAGAATAATGAGCAGCCTCGAAGGTAGCTTTTAGTGGCTTAGAAGCTCAAGCCGAACCAAAGATAAAATAACTTATTTGTGAGCTCCCTATCTTAGAATATGTCTAACGCTTTCTTCAGAGCTACTTCCTCGTATCTAAAATGTAAACAGTATATTGATACAACCTCTAAAATGACACTTCGGTCATTAATTTTTTTAAATATATTATCTTAAATTAAAGTAATTATATATTATAAAAGTATATTTTATAATAGATCTATTAGTACTAATTTATTGTTGTCGATGTAAGCAAATTTTCTAATATTGCTTATTGAACGTAAAAATATTCAACTGTCTGTATATTCCTCGACCAACCAAATAAGAGAGGTCGAGGCTACAGCCTATGGGATCAAATTTTCTTAAGAAAATGCGAGGCAGCTTGAGCTAGATAAACTAAATGACAGTAGTAGTTAGCTTAAGAACTAAGAACAGAGAAGAAATGACAAGTACAGGGGGTGGTTGCATTGCAAACCTGCAATGCATGAACAGCGTCGACAGCGACATACGAATACTACCACCCAAAAGCAGCTAAGGACCACTGCTTAACTTTTGACTGACGATCGAAGAAGAAAGGGATACGCGACCGACATGAAAACACGGGATACATGACTTGATGCCACTGCAAAAGAACGACCAACATGAAAACAAGGGATACATGATATGATGCCACTGCAAAAGAAAAACAGAGTTCGAATGATGAATAATGCCTTTGCAGTTTGCATCCATTAATTTCTCATGCAGCTTCCAGAATCACCAGTGCTTTCTGCTGATTAAACAAGACCTAATCATCAGCGTAAAGACAGGAGGCTAGCTGAAAAAGTATTATGAGACAACTTTTGGGAACTTGTGTGGTTTCTTAAGAAGAAGAAGAAAAAAGAACACGGCATTTCACTTTTCCTGAATGCTACAAAAAACCTGTAAAATTCAAAGCACTTGCTCTTCACGGAATCAAAGTCTCTAGAAGCAATTTTTCCATTGCAATTCAAGAATAAAAATCCAATTTTCCTTGCCCAATCACAACTATTTCATAACTACTCCCTGCGTCTGGAAATATAAAGCATATATATTTTTTAAAGATTTATCTTTAACCAATAATTAATTTAACGATATATGTGATTAAACTTAATACTATTAGATTCGTATTTCAAAGCACTTTCCAGAGATATCAATTCTGTATAATATAATTTATTTATTATTAGATTAATTATTAGTCAAAATAATCTAGAAAAAATATATGTCTTATATTTCTGGAGGAAGAGAGTATAAGAAAATCCTCTTGGGTGACACACGTACCATTGTTAATCTCTTCAAACACGCAAAAGATGAAACGGCACCTGGTCTGAAAACACTGAAACTTCAGCATCAGAAGATTGCTTTGCTGAATAGTAGATAGGCTGAATTCTGAAACGTTAACAACTCGTGCAAGAAAACCATTTTCCTTTTGCTAGGGTAGGAAAATCAGCTCACCAACCTAAACCACCCCTGTCTTCCTCCTGCCACCTTCCTCAACTCAAAACCACTCCTATAAAACCATCGCAATTCACAAGAACACAAACACAAATCACAAGCACATACTTACCTAGAGAGCAGTGACACACAAATCACTAGCCTGACAGTGTTGTCAAGAAAGCGAGGAATGGCTGCGAGGGGGGTGTCCATCCTGGCCGCGGTGGTGCTCGTCGCGGCGATCTTCAGCGGCGGCGCGGGGGGCGCGTGGGCGCAGTCGACGAGCGGGTGCACGCAGACGCTGATCGGCATGTCGCCGTGCCTCAACTACATCACGGGGAACGAGACGGCGCCGTCCAAGTCTTGCTGCTCCAAGCTCGGGGACGTGGCGCAGTCGCAGCCGCAGTGCCTCTGCGTCGCGCTCAACACCGACCCGGCCGCGCTCGGGCTCGGCACCGTCAACAAGACCCGCGCGCTCGGCCTGCCGGAGGAGTGCGGCGTCAAGACGCCGCCGCTCAGCAACTGCAACAGTAAGCGCGCACGATCGAGCAGAGCTCCATCAGAATTAATTCTTCGCGGCTGCATATTTCCCGTGGTTCAGAAACGGACCATTCTTGGATCTTGAGCGTGACTGACGGTGACCGTTGCAGGTACTACTTCTCCGACGACGTCGCCGTCGTCCGGGTCGACGCCAGCGGGACAGACGCCAACCTCGGCAGGCGCAGGTAATTAAAGGCTGCATGGATGAGTCGATGCGTCTGAATTTTGGTCACTGACGGACGTGTTCTGGCTTGGATACGTGCAGGGTCGAAGTCGACACCGACGGCGAACGAGCGGAACGGCGGCGCATCGCTCCGGGGGACCGCCGGCATAGTCGCCGGCTTCATCGTCGCCGCGGTCTATGCCGTGTCCGTGCTGTGATCCGATAGACCGGCCGATCGATACGGTCTCTTCTTGTCACTCACTATTCGGTAGCGATTACATTTGAGTCTTCAGCTGAGGTTTGGGGAATTGGTACGCGTGTGTAGGAATTCAGTTAGTTCATGTGTTCGAGACTTGAGAGCTCCCGTTTGAGGCTTGAGCTTTTGTGCTCGGGCTTCCATGGCTGCTGTTTCCATTTGTACCGTGATGGCAGAGATTATGTACTTGATTCATTGCTGCATTTTATTTAAATAAATATATCTTGATTCATTGCCCGCCCTCCATGCCACCGCTTGAGCACGAGAAGAGCAATTCCCCATGCGCCTCGCCACGAACTCTGTCTGCCCCTTCGGAGGCAATCCTCGCCACCGCCGCGGCAGACTTAGGTGACGACGGCGGTGACGGTCCCTGAGGCTAGGGTTTTGGTCGCCTCCCGAGTCGCTCGAGCGACATGGGAGCCCATTCTCAAATAATAAATACATCTTGTTCATGCTGCATATACTAATTGCAAATCATCAATATAAAATGCACGGAATTTTTTATTCCAGTTACATAATTCAGCTCCTTTAAATCACTCTTACACTAATTACACAATTAATCCTCTTAATAATCTATTTTCCATTTCTGCCTTTTTTTCCTCTCCTTCCCGCTCCCTGGGTGCACCTTTTCATATCCCATGGCATCAATTTGTGCAGCGTATTCACATGTTCTTTGATCCTTTCGTAAGAACTCTTCCAGTCCTTAAGAACCATACTACTCCGTAAAAGTATTCTCACAGATTTTACAAATACATTCTGTACTGTTTTGATCTAAAATTAAAGGACAAAGAATTAGCGGGTTCGCCTTCAAGCTCCCGATAACAAGTTATCTTGTTTATTACTGGGTTCTCATGGATTGATTTGCCAATTATTCTTTCTCAAAAATTAATTTTTCAGTTATGCCACTTGGGTTTGCCGGTGCCGGAAGGAAGGATGAAAGTGGGTAAGTTCCAATCAATTAAGGATAAATTTTATAAACATCTGGAAGATTGGTCAGAAGAATACCTGTCTTACGGAGGTAAGTAAATTCTTATTAAATCAGTGTTACAAGCGCTACCTACTTCTGCTATGGGTGTTTTCAAGTTTTCTATAGGACCGTGTAATGAACTCATGTAACTAATAGGAACTTCTGGTGGGGCGATGAGGTCGAAAGGGAAAAGGTTTATTGGCTTGCGTTAGACAAAACCATTAAACCAGTCTCATGGAGGTGTTCGTTTTCGTGACTAGGATTTTTAACCAAGCGTGGCGTCTAATTTCCAGCCCTCGGAGTTTATGTGCTCGTTTACTGAAAGTCCGTTATTTTCTGAATGGAGACATTGTTGACACTGCTTTTTCTAGGAATTCTTGGCCAAGCTAGCACGGAATAGAGCATGGTCTGGACCTCTTGAAGAAAGGTCTTATTTGGCGTGTGAATTCTGGTGACAAGATTAGGATCTAGAGGGATAATTGGACTCCCCAGAGTGGTTCTTTAAGATTACAGGCAAAAGGAATGGATCACCATTGAAGTGGGTCTCACAGCTCCTGATTCTGAACACAAAGTCTTGGGACGAGGCCCTGCTCCAAAATGTGTTTTTGCCACATGACGCCGAGGCCACTTTGAATATTCGGATTCCTGCTATTGTGGAGGAGGGCTTTACAGCTTGGCATCATGAGAAGAGTGGAATTTTTTCTGTCCGTAGCGCTTATAGGCTTGGGCTTCAGGAGCAGCTGGTTCAGAGTAGTGCTGGTCAGAGTAGCAATGAGGGTGATGGGAGAAGGAAAGTTTGGCATAACATTGGAGTGCTGTTGTTCCTCAAAAAATTAAAAAAATTTGCTTGGCGCATAGCTTCTGATGCCCTTGCGGTTCAGGTGAATCGAGTTAAACGGAAAATGACAGCACTTTCCGGTCTGCACTATTTGGGGTATGCAAAACGAAGATGGTTTCCACGCAACTGTTGTATGCACCAAGTCCAGAGCCTTAAGGATGGAGTTGCGGCAAATCTGGAATTTGCCACCTGAGCATTTATTTGTCAATTCTGGTCCTACTTGGGTTTTGCATATGCTGAATAATGTGGACGATCAGACTTGCACAAGACTGCTTTTCTTATTTTGGCGCGCCTGGCACTTGCGAAATGACATAATTTTCGGGGAGGGTTTGGCTTCTACCTCTAGTTCAGTTATGTTCCTTCATAACTATGTTAATTCTTTTGCTGTTGCTCGGGTTAATCAGCAGCTGTGTGATGTTAAAGGCAAAGCAAAAGTGATTGTTGAACCTCCTGATCCTTCTAGTCAACACCATGTTGTGAGCTGGACCCCTCCTCCTATTGGCTGGGCCTGTGTTCTTGTTGATGCTGGGTTTGATTCTAACACAAGACAAAGTAGCATTGGTGTTTTATGCAAGGACCATCTTGGTAGAATCCTTGTTTCTGCTTGGAGGTGGCTGCAGCACTGCGGTAGCGCTGAGGAGGCAGAGATATTGGCTTGCCTAGAGGGCCTTCGTCTGATGGCTGGAAATGTTCATCTGCCGATTGTCCTCAAATCGGATTGTGTGACAGTCATTGGAGCTCTTCAATCTGATGCAGATGACAGGTCTTACCTCCGTGCTTGCCCTCTTGCCATGTGCTGTTCTTTGCAAGGTTAGTCGTAGGTATAATGCTATAGCTCATGAGATTGCTAAGTTTGGTAGGAGAGAGATGTCTGATGGTGTGTTCTTTGGAGCTGTTCCTCACTGTGTTCAGGAGTTGGTTTCAACTCTTTGTAATGACCCTATCGGTTAAGTAAAATATCGCTCCTTTTTTATTAAAAAAAACAATAGAACAAAGTAAAGTGTCATAGTAAAAGAGAGAGAACAAGTAGGCTTTAGATATAGACCCGCACGAGAGTCGCAAGCTCGCGTTGCCCGCATGGCCTGGCCCAGCTCTAGTCGTCTTCAACCTCACGACGACAGCGGTAGATGGTGTGAGGCAGAAGCGAAGGGGACATGGAGCCGAAACCGGTGACCTCGTCGAAGATTAAGGGTTAAGGCTCTGAGTGGGATAGGGGGTTGAATTGCATGCTAATGGCCAGAGAAATTCCTCTGCCCTCTGAACTTAGAGTGATGGCAGAGGGTGGGCGATCGACCGGCGGTGGAGGAGGGAGAAGACGGAGGAGAACAAGTACGGAGGCAAGCCGAGAGAGGTGGGAGTGCACGATGCTATGGTTGATGTGGCGCACGTAGCCTATATTGCCACCCAACGAAGTATCACGTTGGCTGTGCAAGGCAGGTTTGGGCTTATTGTTTCGCGCAACGTCGTAACTATGCTATGTATGTTATATGAGCCTGAGACCCGATCGGGAGATCAATTGGGCCTAAAAGAAAACCGCAGCTAGCCTTTTATCGGCAATAACTTAGCACGGACGCACCGGAATTATTGTATCCTGCATGCGAACCCGACCGAGAGAGAGTAAGATTTCTCGTCATTTGTGCATGACACGGATCGACCAGCGATGGGAGAAATGAAATCATCTGCGCGAAGTTTACCAAAACATACCAGACCATGTACGTCTGCAGGCATTAGCAATGCTAGTAAAGTCAAGGAGTAAGAACTGTTATCAGTACGTTCTCACATAGTGTATATACTCTTGCAGGTCCAAGATACATTGACATTGGAGAACAGGAGAAGCATTAATGCTACTCCCTGTACCGGGTATAAGATATATTTTTGTTGTTTAAATTTAAGTTTAAATTAATAATTAATCTAATAATATACATATTATGTGACAGAATGATATCGTCATATTTATATTCAAATACACTTTCTTATTATTATAGTTTTGTAACTATTAATGAAATAAGTAAAGTGGATCCCATACTGCATTGTATGAGTCAGTGGAGGTCCTTATCCGTCCTACGTGTAAAGCTTGCTCTTGTGGCACACTTGCGGGGCATATGACTCGTGGGCCCGCTTGTTAGATTCATCTTCAACCTTTTGATTTCCCTAATCATGTTTGCCTCTCACCTGAAAAACCCACTACATGTTCGTCTGCACATCACTCTCTCCACCCTAACCGTTAGCCTATCCCCTCACTCCTTCATTCTCCTTCACTACCCCGATGAGCCCACTATGTGTCATCTCTTCGCCCAGCTCTCTCTCTTGCCAGACACACAGTTCGTTGCGTCCCCCTAGTTCTTGCCTATCTATCCACACGGATCTACGGCCATCACGCCATCACATCCGACAGGCGGGCAATTTTGGGATAGCACCATCTATGAAGAGCTGTTCTGCAAAGATCTAGGGCTAGGAGATCAACTGGAGGAGAAACGGGGAGCAACGCGTTCCAGGAGGACGTCTTGCATGGGTCAGCAATGTTAGAAATATGCCCTATTGGCAATCATAGGGATGATCATATTTTATTGTATCCATAATTTATTAAATGTTCCTTGAATAATATCATTTATATTGATTGGCAAGTATGTGACTTGTTTGCGGAACTCATACTAACTTTGAATGATTATTCTAAATTGGTCTCTAGTCAGAACTCATGTGAGGACACATATGAATAATAAACTAGCATATGTATTGGTTAATGATCATGTTTGACGGGTTATGGACACAGACATGTCGAACCAATTGTATGAGCACATGTTAGGGAACATGGGGTTGGACATACCCAACTTAAGACACAATGTGTGTGCTATATCTTTTGACCTAAGATTATCGTATGTGCTTGATATGTGTAAATGACTTACTTAGAGGTTACCGAACGCTACTCCGTAACTGGGTAGTCATAAAGGTTGCCTTCTTGTTTGTCATGGCTAGCATCAAGCGAGGAGTGATCCTCCATCTCCCTGCAGAGCAGCAGGGGAGTCTGTGGCGGCGGAAATCTAGACGCTGTTATCACTGTGCGCCTCGACCCTGTGCACTCTCGATATAGCGAGCTATGTTTCACGTCCTTGAAGCCTCTTGTGTCCACTCCTTTTCTCGGTAAGGAATCCCTAACTCCATTGACTTGATTTTGTTTTGATCATAGAGTCATTTCTTACTGTCTTTGCTTGATGCCGTTTGGCAGATTCGGTTCTTACAGACATACTTTACCCAAGTAGCTATTCTTACCTGCAGAATTATGGCCAAGAGTTGAATCTGTAGTTTTGGCATGGGAGATCTAGAGATGTCACGTGATTTTCATCTGGTACCTATCACCTCTCATTTTGTTTTGTTTTTTGCTATGCATTTTTGACGAGTATGTATTGATGATTTGTACGAAGATGAGCAATATACAACCAAGAGATGATGTGTGCTTCTAAGCTACAGCTCAAAATCTACTAGATGACATTAGTCCTGTCACTTGGTTTGACAAATCCATGAGTGCTGGATAAGTGCAGTGATGATTTGAGAATTTAGTCCCCACAAGGCAACGTTTCCTGCAAGAGTTGTGTATACATAGAAGCTCAATTGTACTCCAATTCTTGATTAATTTGTTTATGCTATTTTGAGACCACTGTCTGATAAAAAATTCTGAAAGTGTTGGGTATTTTTTGGCATGACTTTAAGTCTTTCAAAACTCACACCTGCTCCTTGGATATAAAAAACTATCGACATCAAGAAAGAGCTGAATGCCTGCTTGCTATAAGCCTTGAGCCAACAAAGTTACATGTTAACAATTGATATTTTTTTTTACATAATCATCCATATAATTTGTGCTATTTAGTCAGAAGTAAAAAGTATTTGAACTTCGGTACTTCGTGCCTTTTTGGTGTGGCTCTACATATGCAGATCGTGGCCATTTTCTAATTTAGACCAGAATATTAGATTGTTAGTCACTGGTTCACTGCATTTTTCACTATACATTCTACATGCTTTTTGAGACCAATCATACAAGCTTTTCTTAGAATAAACTACAAACTGATCTGTAACTCATTTTCGGTGAAAATTGATGCTTTTGGAGTTGTTCATCTTGAATGCCTATTAGAATTTCATCTTAACTTCTTCTTTTTTATAATATAAGATTCAATGTACTTTTGAGTGTTAACTGATGTACCCCTGCTATGATTGTTTTCATTTTCTCTTGTAGATATAGGGTGCCATTTGTGCTGATTCCGTCAGACAGGGTACGTCGAAGTTGTAGCAATTCAGAGTGGCACGTGCGACGACATGTTAAATATTGCGCATGTTGTTGATGTAAGGCATTCAGGAACACATCATTGGTGATTTCGACTATGAAAAATTTCTTTCATATGTGTTATGCTGCTAATGTATTTAATTTTTATCTAGTATGCAGTCCTACCTCTCATGTATACCACAACGGTATGTTTAACTGACCAGCCCTAGCTCACTTTATCTCAACCTTGATATTATTTGGAATTATTCCTTCACTGCCCATAGTCCATAGCATTCTGACTGTGGTAGCTTTAGACTTTAGTTAGAATGTTGAAATAAGCAAGTGCAACCGTACATGTTGGAAAAAAGCTTGAAAAATCATTTCATTTGATAAATCAATGACGTGTCTTTTGATTATTTTTCCAAGTTACCTATTGAAGCTTCTACAATCAATTATCCATGACATGGCCTAGTTTAGATTTCGTTTAGATGTGGATGAACTTTATTAACCCTGTTTCATTGCTTTTCAACATGAAAGCAGAATCTATAAATTTACTTTTGACAGTTGTTGAATTACTTTTAGGAGAGGCTATTTTTTGTTGTAAGAGGTGCTACTCTTTGATGAGGAGTATCCATGAGGTATGTACATAGTTCTTTACGATAGCTCAGCATGCACATTTCAGTTGAAGTTCTACTGAATGACTAAGCAAGAACTATCTGAGATTTTTGAGAGAAAATTGAGAGATATGTTGAACCCTGTAATCACAGTAGGTGAACTTTTCTAAATCTAGTGAACTTATTTTACAAAGAAAACTGAGAGCTATGTTGAACCCTCTAATCACAACATGGTGAATATTTCTAAATCTAAGCTAACTCCTATTATCTTTAAACTCTATGACAGGCCAAAAGTGGTGGGCTCACCAAAGAAGAGTAGGGGATAAAACGTGCACTTTGATCAGTCATCATAGTAAAGCCTTTTGACAAGGTGGTATTTTTGAAAAGGTTGGTGATTTTCTGTTTGTCAAGATCATCAGTGCAATGGTGTATAAAGATGTGACATTCATTCCCATGCAGCAGTCTCAACTACATGCTTGAAATTTCTTCTTCCTTTTGTTTTCCTTCTACTATAATCAGATATATAACAAGAGAGGACGACATGACCCGGTTGTCCTGTTTGGCATATTGGCCTTTTAGATTCACACTTTTTATTAAAATAAGTTCAAAAAGTTCTCATAGTAACAGTGCATAGCTCTATGCTATCTCAACACTTTGAATTCAGCGACATGGCTGCAACATGTTTTTAGTCAAGATATGCACATAACAGGGTGAGGAGAAAATAAGTATTGTCCAACCTCTCATGCTCTGTTTAATTGATATGAACTAGTATATGATTGGCCCATCATATTAGTAAGTTGCATTAGTATCTGGCTTTCGGTGTTCCTGCAGTTTGAACTACAATTTCGATATATTTACATTTGTTTGCAGCTATCATGATCTCATGATCATTTCACCTTGTTATTGGATAGTGTTTGCCATGCTTATACCTGGTTAATTATGTTCATGGATGTTCTGGATATATCCATGTAAATAGATTCTGAAGTCTACAAACAAGAAAGCACTACATATCATGTCTTCTTCCTTTAGTATTGCATATGAACTCGAGTATTTGGATCCGAGCTTTGCATAAAGGTTCGCTGCAACTAATGTATGAAAAGTTTGTCCACTTCATATGTACGGTAAGATGTGGGCTTATGTCCGCTGCTAGGATAACACTTTTATTACCGTCGGTCCTCAAAGTTTGTCTTAGGTCCTATCTCTATTCTCTAAAAAAAATTTTGGTTATTGTCTTCCGTCTCTTTCTCTAGAAACTCAAAAGGGGCTAACACCCTTACAGGCAATGGAATTAAAACTATTCATCTACATATCTAGGATTTTAGTAGATCAGTAAATGTATTTTATATAGGTCTTCGATTATATTTGATTACAGAGAAGAGTTGGCCAGCGGGATCATGGTTTCGAAAAGAAAAAGGACTGCTGAGGCAGAGTGAAATGTGGTTCTCTAGAAACTTTTAGTGATTCCTTGAATAATATATATATACAGTATACAATTGTTGGCTTATGGAGAGTAATATGTGTGTTGGGAAATATCTATTGTATTCTTTTATCTTACGATAAAATAACAATGCACAAAGTGCATGCTTATTAATTTCCTTCATGTTATCGTTATATCTCTTCTTTTTCACGTGAAATGAATTTTGGTTTGTGACAACAAAACGATGGTGCTTCATAGATTATGAAATCATAAGCCATGCTATGGATAGTATTTTTCATGTTATACCGGCATATTGAACTTCTCACTGGAACCATTTTAGTTGAAACAATGGAACGTGCCATCGATAACAAATACAAATGTAAGCGGGGTGTGCTATTGCTGATCTGATGATCAAAATGATCCTCGTTACAGCGTGTATGCTGTCTGAAGCAGTAGTACTGCTAGTCTGAACTCTGAATTCATTACGTGCTCCCAAGGCTGAATGAATCCATTGCTTGCTCGCCTCATCTTGACATCTTGTCGTGTACTCCGTGTCGCGTAGCTTGCTGCAAACTGAAGTACGTGCTGTACTGTACGTACATCGGCCGGCCTCGAGTCAATGCTCCCGTAAGTTCAACGTACATTCGTACGTACGTACGCTCCAAAGAAGTTGATAATTAAGTGCTGGTAGTATGGATCGAATGCTGCGGAAATGGGGCTGGATGGGTCGCGTCTGAAAGTGCTGAAGAAAGCCATGCATGCAAGCTGGCCGTACGTACGTCCGTCGATGCATCAGTCCATCAGTCTCTGATGAGCAAATCCATCCGTCCATCCGTCCGTGGGTTTGCACAGTGGGTTTCCGACAGGGCGGTGCATGGGAGCAGAGGAGTTGACATCTCTGACAAGAAGTATGGGCGAGCAGCTAGCTGTGAGTTCGTACGAGCTAAGCGAAGTGGCGCCATGAAGGTCCGTGCATGCATCCACCTCGAGACGCAGGGCCGGCAGGCACGAGGCGACGGGGGCACGTGCCACATGTCGCACACGTGGCATCCATTTTGGACAAATAATACATCGTTGCTCTTCATCAAGCGGGGATAGCTCAGTTGGGAGAGCGTCAGACTGAAGATCTGAAGGTCGCGTGTTCGATCCACGCTCACCGCATTCCGTTTTTGTTTCACTACATATTTTTCTTTTTGTCAACATCCCTGCTCTCTTCTCATTACCTCCATCGCTTATTTTAGCAGCTTGTTTGAGCATGAGCTATGCTATCCTGATAACAGAAAACCATGCTTGCTACCCAGGTATAAGTGATGCAATTCACAGGTCGGCAGTGCCAGCGTGGGCCTGAAGAGAGATCAGATCACATTATTCTCAACGGCCGAGAAGTACAAGTCGGCACCGTTCATATAGGCCCTACGATACAATACATAGTACATGCCCAAAGACGACACTACATTTGTTTACTCTCACGATGGAACAACAAGAGAAGACTGTGCCCATACACACACAAAATTTGTATGTGTCAATGCAGATGCTTTGCTTGATTCTCGGATGATTTACCTGACGTGACTGCTCCCCT
The DNA here is from genome assembly GCA_019208055.1 of Stipa capillata. Classification (NCBI taxonomy): domain Eukaryota; kingdom Viridiplantae; phylum Streptophyta; class Magnoliopsida; order Poales; family Poaceae; genus Stipa; species Stipa capillata. The sequence continues at coordinate 758,050 of JAGXJF010002612.1, read as the reverse complement.
CTCTTCTCTTTTACCCGCTTTAGCTTTATCTTTCACCGGCGCTGTTGGAACAGCATTTCTTCCCTTGCTCTGTTTCTTTTGCTTTCTGCTTTGCTTCTGCTGCTGCTCTTGGAAAAAGTATAACAACCATGCAGGATTCTGGAATCTCTGTTAAGCGAAAACAGGTTGCCAAGTAATGACAACGTTGAGATCATAGTGTTGCATATACCAGAAAAGAAGTCTTCACATCGAGGATGAGGAATAGGGTTACAGTCCTTTTTCTGTTTCTGAGCGAAGGGGTACAGTTCTTGGTTGGCCGAATATTACTTTACTCTTCACATGGACAACAGCACTGTCAGCACAGTATTAAAAATATATAGATTTCTTCTAGGACAGAGTAAAGAACAGAACTCTGAAGCAAAGAGTCAAATTTCTCCATCTCAAAGAAAATAAAAAATAAGTCAAAACTCTTAATCTGAGCCACAGCTCTGAATCTTCTTTCTGATCTGGATAAATTGGCATCATGCTCTCCTGCTGATGAATTGATGTAACTGTCATACATATCTATATCAGCCAAAACAATGTGAAAGAAAGATTCTCAACCTGAATTTCTCCAGACTCTCTGTACTTCTTTTTTTCTATTAAAGATTAAAGAAGTGCACTGAGAACAGCAATGTGGTGCATGAACCTGGGAGTCGAGATCACAACATGTGACTCCATGCAGCTACAGACCAAAAAGGGTCAATCTGTCGAGGTTCCAATAAGAGAGTATTTGGTTGGGTTTTTTAGCAGCTTTTTATTAAAAAAAAATCAGCAGCTTTTGCCAATGGTAGCTATGGGCTTTATGGTGCAAATTCAGTTGTTTACAAAAGTTACCTTCTACCAGCTTTTTACAATGTGCTGAAGTTTCAGTGCTCATTTTTCAAAATACTGTAGATGGTTTGGATCAACCAAAAGCCATATGTTCACTTTCTCACAGCCACAACAGCTTTTCCAGACAACTAGCTAACAGTAGTTTGTCAACAGCCACAACCCAACCAAACAGGCCCTAAATGCAACATACAAGAGAGAGGCAGAGCTGAGATGGATATTATTTCCACGATTTGGGTAAGATCAAAAACTAACAATGGGTTAAAGACCAGTGCGACACCCACACCAAACTTCATGAACCATGCATACAGTGGATTCCTTTTCTTTTATGAACATCAATGAGCAGAGCGAGCACTTTCAAGAGCCGGTGCCCACTATTTAGTGAGGTGAGGTGATGAAAAAAAGACATTGTTTTGCCATGCTGCAATTAGTTTTTTTTAGATAATGGAAGATAATCAAATGAAGGGATGAATTTGCTTTGATTAACAAACAAGAGTGAACAAAAAGATTTCAAGGAACACAGCACAGGGTGTCAGGGCGAAGCCATCAGGGAGGAGCATAATGGAGGGGGGGGCAATCTTTTCGTCACAACAGCAATGAGTACAACAAATGCATGCCTCACTTCACTGCTCAAGCACTACAGGAAAGCAAAGGTATACACATGATTGTAAGTATGCAAGCCTCTCACACCCATCATTCCTCCCTCAGGCCAGGAACACTTCTCCTAAAGCTAAGTTCAAGTAGAATGTTTTGCAATAATTCTTCCACAACTTGCATGGGATACACTAGCTTGTTTACAAAGCTTACAAAGGGACAGGGAAAATAAAATAAAGGAAACGAAAATATGGTGTTTATTGACACTCTAATCAAAATAAAAATAAAGCAAATCTTGCTCAGAGAAACTAAGAAGCTAAAGTTGGGTCTCAAGTGTATAGTTAGTGACATGGGCTGATACTTTTCCATTTGACATAATGGCTGCTGCAAAATTGCCCAATATCCTGCAACAATACCATAACACAATGTTAATCAACTCGGTGTTTGCAAGAGTTTAAAATTATGTCTAGATAATTGACTTACGTACCTGTAAGTTAGTATTTGCACATTCTTGCTGGAGTATCTGTCATGAGGGATGCCAAACAAACAAGCCATTAAGTTCAGATCATATCATATCTTAGACATTAAGCATGTACCGATCCAGCAAACAAAGAGTCAAAGCTAAAATATTTAGTCAAACTCACATCTGATCATCTAATGAGCTGAATCTTGAACCGTACATATAGTACTTTTGACCAACCTCCTAACCTGCACCGCGTGACACAAGGAGAAGAGTAAATAAAGGTGGAATACAAGTAAACAAGTTATCAGTAGTGGTAGCATCTGTAGACCTTGATGCAACCAGAACAAAAGTGCAAGCTTTATTGTCCTTGGAATTTCGTCAACATTAAAGAAGTTATCATACCTTACAACATGCTGATAAGTCAAATCAGTAAAAGTTTATGTCTCTATAGCTCTGGGAATGCGGTAACAGCTCTTCCACTTCAATTCTAGAGCTGAAATAGCCCATGTTTCTCTTCCTCTGGTGGACAATCTCAACCTCTGCCATGAAAATACTGTATACTGGTCTGTGGTCAGAGAAGCGAGACTCTCCACGAACATAAGAGAGCTGACTGAGGCCATTACCATACCAGAGAATGCGATCACACCTTTCAGTCCATAAGCCAAAACGAAAGGTGTGAGCTCCTCAGTAAGAAGTAATCTACTATAGAATAAAGCAGATTTGTCTGTATATTATATAATATTATATAAACTAAAGAAACATACCATGCAGGTGTTCTCCTCTTTTCTTTGGGATGCATGCCCTCTCCAGCATACCGATCTGAGTTGAACGAATACTTGTATGTGGGAGGAAAATAAATCCTTCCTTCCTTCCAACCCTGGAAAACTCGCCCATATCTTCGTTGTATTCGGAGCTGTTCCATAAGAGGTAAATTCAAGGTTTATTGTAGCCTTCATAATTAAATTTTAAAAAGCCTTTTTGGTCAGAAGCATTTTACTTTTCCAATTTTGTTGTAGTTTTCTAAGGTACAAATCAGAAACCTAACAATGGATACAGTAGCAATAACAATGAATAATTACCTGGTCTTTTTCTAGTAATTGCTTCCAGTTGTGCATTTCAACAAGAGCTTTTGCTGAACAATAGGACAGGGCAATCCGATAATTCAAATCCCCAAGCCATATTATACGACTGCAATTAATATTAGAGGGTAAGAAGTTATTAGATACGTTTGCTGCAGCTTCTACATTAGTGTGCTGAAAGAAAATATTCTTACTCATGGTCAAGAATTGTTTCAGGTGATTTCACATCACCGGCACCACGAACCCTTGGAAACCTAGTCTTTCTCAAAATTTCCATAACATCAGAATTCCTGCGCAATTCATCCCCTTCCTTTTCCCCTGAGGTCAAATGACAACAGATGAAGCAGAAACTCGTCTGGTGCAAAGACATGCTTATTGATATAGAACCCTGCGATAAAAGGGAAGGACCTTACTACAAAAAAATTACAACATAAGAATAATGACTAAATGTCTACAAAGGGATGCACGTATCCTTATTGGCTCCATGTTACCTTATTTCCAAGATAACCCATCAGGCCTCTACCCACACAAGAAACTTTCAAGTTTCTCACATCATCCCTTATTTCACTTCGTACCCAGACAGTGAGAAATATGCCAACCATTTGTTTGCTGGCAACCAAACAATACCTGAAAGCCACAGGTATTTTCAAAGAGTTAGTTCCGGCATGCAGCACCACTGATATCAATATATTTTTTTGAAAAAATATATATATGTTGATATCAATATTTAGAAAATTTTAGAATATGTTGCCTCAGATCAAGTAAAATTGTCAATGCTTATGGCAGCATTTACAATACCTAGAGCTATTTGATTGCTCGTCATTTTCTTCTGTAAGTCCTGGCATGTTGTAGCTATAAGGGATTGGAGAAAATTGTGCGCTGGTGCTCACTTCTTCATCTATGTTCTCATCTGGTGACCCAGTCCATCGCAAATTTCCATCAAAGTCGCTCGGTCTGCCTCCCAAGTTGACTGGATCACAGACACTAAACCTGCGTTCCAGTCTTGGTTGTTGGAACATATAGTCCCCATCCATTCTCAAACTACGGCTGAGGTTGTGGAATGATCGACGATGGAATAATGAAAAGTCATCCTGCCTTCTTGCAGAGCCCTCAAAATCAGCATCTAATTCTACAACCGGATCAAGGACCGGTGAAGGCGTATGATAGCCACCATAACCACTGGCCCCAGGATTCTTGTTCAGTGTCCTCCTAATAAGTGATACCCACTTCTTTGCTGGAATGTTATCTTCAGTGCCAAGAACATTTCCAGCATTTAAAGGGACAATCTCCTGAAATCTGCCAAGGATTGACAAATCAAATTAACTGAACCAGCTCAAAATCACCACTGTAGAAAACAAATTGGATCCATAGGAAGGTCACCCAACACATACCCTAACACATAAATATCGGCAGGAGGAGAAGAATGGAGCCATTCGTCTAGATTCAGCCCCCTCGGTGGGGACTTACCACCGACATTCCATGTCGCAGTGAAGATTCTACATGCAAATGGGAGCCAAGAGAATGATCACTCAGAATCCTTCACATATTGTAGCAAAGTCAAATTGCAGGAACTGCCTAACAACAATATGGACAAGATGATCGGACAGAGGTGCAACATTCCATCCAACCTATCGACACTGACATTACACAACAGACCTGATGGCCCTAGCAGAGAAACACAGATAGTGAATCAATGGTGCCTACCTGTAATCTTGAACCTCTGTCAAGCGCGCCACATCGAAATCATTCCTCCCTCGGCGAACACGATCGGTGCTCCGCTTCGATGACCGGTCTACGTGCCCGACAAGGGAAACGACAGGCAAGAACAATCAGATAAATGGCAGAAGAAAAGAGGCTGATGCTGCAGCCAGAAAGATTCCAAGGAGCTTGACAAAGAGAGCTATGGTGGAAAGAGAAAACTGCATCTATGGAGGAGTATGAGAACTGGGAAGACAGAGAGAGTCCAATCCAAATGCCTCTTTTCACTGTACCAGTTCTGCTTTTCTTGGCTGCGCTTGTGCTTGCTTCACTCGCTGAGAAGCTGGCCCTGCATGCTCCACCACCACCATGATCCCTTCCTGGATCACACGGCAAGTTCAGCACAAAAACAAACAAAATGCAGCACCAAATGTTAAGGGAAAAAGCTGGTTGCTTGCTTGTGAACTTTTGATGAACTACCTATCCTTAAAATCAAACTAGAAATGTCAACAGGAGAAAATGGGAGAAAGATGAGGAACATACAGACAGAAGGATCACTCCAAGTCTCCAAACAAACATCAAAGGAAAAACAAATAATTTGCAGGATGTGTGTGGCAAAAAGGCTGTTGGTTGGTTGGGACCTTTTAAGGTCTTGTGCATCACTGAATCAAATCTGGAAACTGAAACTGAAAGTCTGAAACGTAACAGATATCTATGTGGAAAAAAAAATGTGCCTGGTTGAGACATGTCAATTAGTTTGCTTATCTACCTTTGAATCAAGACGAGGAGCTTGGACTAAAAGGATTGGATAAGGAGGTGATAACTACTACAAAAACAGTAGGATAACCAACAACCAATGAACTTTCTTGGATCAGACAAGCTGCTTCTTCTCAAAACAAAGGGGGAAGAATGCCATTTGGGGCAGGACAACTATTAATCCCAAAATAAATGCGCAGAAACTAATCCTAACAAAAAGGGGGATGCAATGCAACGCAATTACTCATCTTTGAACAACAAAAAATGAGTGCATTAATTTAGCATACCTTGGCTGGCATCAAAATCAGCATGGAAGTCCTGTGCCTTGTTCCTGATGTTGAACCACTTTCTCACGAGGGACTTGGACCATGAAAGCTACGCCCGTAGAAAAGAAGAACAAAAGGGGAGAGGAAAAAAAAACACCATCAGCAACATGATTAACACACAGTTCAGCCAAGAACATCAACATGGATGAACAGCAAACCAGATGCATACCTTGCCCTTCTTGTTGCTCTCTTCTCTCATCGTCTCATAGTTCCTCTGCACCAATCTACACACTCCTCTCCACCTGTGCAACCAACAAGAGGGATCTATCGACCTATCCGGGCACCACCCCGCGATCTCTGCAGCAAGAAGCCTCAAATCCAGGACCAGATCAAGAGAACCCCCAAAGACAGGATTTTGATCGGCAACCTCAAATCTTGGACCGATTTAGTCCCCCAGAGAAAGGCCAAATCTTGGATTCTGATGGCAGGATCACAAATCTTACAGCCAGTGGGAGGCAAGCAAAGCAATGCAGCCACCAGCACCTCTCCCCGCCACCTTACCCTCTAGGTAGGATGCAGGAGCTAGCTAGGACTGGCACAGTGGCGAGGCCTACTACTACTCCTACTACTTGTACTGGTACAAGGGAGTTAGCCAGCAGGACAATGGAGAAGAAGAGGAGGAGGGCGACGACGAGCGAGAGGACGAAATGTCTTTAGGTGAGAGAAAGGGAGTAGAGGAGAGAGAGTGTGTGCTCACTCCTTTTGCGGCCCTTTTATCCCTACCTCCCTGCAACTCTCTCTCTCCTTCTCTCTCTTGAACTTTGCTTTCTCTCTCCTCTCTCTTCGCTTCTCTTTTTCTCGGCCTTGTCGCCCGAATCCAGGGAGGGGGACGACGAGCAAAGCTGTGGGGGGTGGTGGAGCAGGAGGGAGCACAAATGGCAGTGGACTCGAGGAGCGGACAAAGCAGTTTGCCGGGGAAAACAAGAGGGAGAAATAAAAACTTGGCCTTTCTATTTCAGATTTTTATTTTTATATTTTTGCAATATGCATAACGGTGAGTCGATGACATCAAGGTATTTGTCAACATGCCAGACAAATATATGCCATCTCTGAAATTTATGCAAGTAGTAAGGTCCAAATGAGCCATGTTTGTTGAATTGTTAATACAAAAGGTAAAATAAGCTTCAGATTCGTTGTGAAACATCGATTAGGGTAACGAAAGAGATATCTCCCGATCTCGGCACTATTTGGTGTACATGGTCCTAAATCTATTACAAAGTTAATATAACAGACTAGTAGGCAAAATGAGGTGGCTTGACACGTGTAAAAAATTAATTATGATATAGTCTATCATACGTTCGATATCTAAATATAATATAAATTTCCTGATAAACAACTCCAATCACGTGACTCTAGCTACCATCAACTGCTATAAGAAAGAGTACGACTGCAGCCAACTGATACACAAGTGTAAAACCTACCGAGGATCAGATAACTTTTCTTTATCAAAGACTGAAACATTCCTACATAATCATATAGACCAATACAAAGCCACAGCATCCACAAAAATAAGGGAACGTAAAGTTCCATGCGCTTCCTGCAACTAACTCCCAAAATATGTATAAAATGCAGTAGTTGAATACAAAAAGCAAAGTAAGCCGAGTACCACACAAAGCGCGCTAGGGGATGACAAAAACAACATTATTTATCACCTTGCCAATTACGTTTTGTCACGTTATCCTTGGTCAAAGTGACACCCATACTCAAATACCAAAGGAAAATCTTTATTAAGAGAGGGATTTTTAATTTCTAAAAATGTTTCCAGCGAAATTAAAATTGGGAGTTCACCAAAGCTGAGTATATAGACTGGACCTAAAACTGCCCTGACGAATGGAGACGCCAATAAAAGGTGCTGATCCAGAGTTAGAATGACATTTTCAACCTTTTGAACTAACTCATTCTAAGCAGGCACCGATGGGCTCACAGGCCTCACATAGGGTTGCCAGGCATCCCAACCACGCTCGGTGGCTCGATCCTCCATTGAGCCGCGATAGCGACTGCTGCTAGGGCCACCATACTCCCAGCCCACCCTCCTCGCGCGTCCACAGCAGCATCCTTCTAGGCTACCGGTGTCGTCCTCATCAGCGTTCCTTGCGACGTAGATGTCCACTTGGCCAGCCATGGTAGCTGCGCCGTTGTCACGGCGACGAGGCGTTGCATGTTAGCCCGTCTTTACCATTCCATATTTTTTATGCTTTTATGTTCATACAACACCGCTTTTTCTTGAGCCAAGCAAGAAAGGGATAGGAAGAAGGAATATCTAATGGCCTAGCAAATGACCTCGCCAAGTGCAACACCATAGCTACTAGAAACCATAATTGTGGAATTTAGAATGTACGATACATTGATCAACATTTTTAACAAACGGATGCCATGCCGAATATCACATGATAACATATACTCCTTTCGCCTAGAAAGATAAGGCATATTTTGATTGGTTAAGATAAGATTTTGACCAACAATTACTCTATCAATATGCCCTTTATATGCTTTATATGGTGTAAAGTCATAATCATAAGTAAGTACTTTTGAATACGAATCTAATGATATCAATTCTATGTCACACGAATCACATATTAATAGAGTAATTGTTGATCAAAGTTTTATCTTAACCAATCAAAATATGACTTACATTCCTGAACGGAGGGAGTACTATATAAAATACAAAAGTTTGGGATTTACCCTTCTCAATGGCACATGGCCTAAGAGACCTGGAGCTATATGTTAGTGAGACTCAAGGTGGTAACAAGTACCCGATACCCAACACCCAACGGGTATTTATCCGTTTAAAAGCTGGGTATGGGAAAATATTTTGCCTAGTTGGGATACTAATGGGCGAAATCGTTACCCACCAGGTAAGCCAGGGACGGGGACGGGACCATGTTACCTGTCCCCGATACCCGGCGGGTACCTATTAATATCTATGACAGGTGGGCCTGTAGCATAAAATCAAACAAAAAATAATCCTAGGTCAGCCTTCAGCACGTAGCCTTTTCAGCCCATAGCCCGCAATCATGTAGCCCTTTTTTTATAGCATCGGATATCTATCAGGGCCACAGTACACAACGGGTAACGGGGTGAGGGAAACACCATACCCGGATGGAGAAATATGTATAAGTAGAGGGTAAGTTAAAGGAGACGGGTATCGAGAACGGGGATCTTACCCCGTCGGGTATCATACCCGTTGCCATCCTGAAGTGAAACACTTGTGCAATGCTATTTTATGAAGCGGCCAATATCAATTTTTTTTCTACAAAACATAGAGTGGACGTCGCTAACATTTGTTGCCAGTTCCTCCAATGATAGAGCAAAAAAGAAAAAAAATCAAGAACGATGAACTCATAGCCAAAGTAACCACGAAACCAGCAAGCGCATAGCTAAGCTGAACCGTTGAAAAAATGGAGACGATGCACACACTCACTCAGAGTCGGAGACGGTCAGACCCCTGGCCTTGGGCCCACCTGGTAATGTGGGCCCAACAGTGCAGTGACAGCATAACCCGACACCCGGCCCCACTCCCTGACAACCGTCCTCCCTTTCACCCGAGTCTACTAGACTATTCGGTCTCCTCTCCCGCTACAGCACCTGCACAACAGTATCACTCACCGACATGTGGGCCCATAAGGGAGGCCCGTCTCACTGCTCATAGGGGCTGCGGTGGTTAAAGCGAATTAAAGTGCGCCAGGATTTGTGAGATGAAAAGGAAAAGAAAAAGGGCAGGACGTCGGTAGTTCAATTCTGGTATCAGTATATTATCTTTAATATATTATGAAAATATTTTATTAGAATATATATAATAAATTTTTTGAATCACCCTAATATGCCATTTTTATTTAACACATTTCGTGCAATAGAAACATCTTTTTTATTCGATGAAAACTCTTTCTACAAAAAATAAGAATCAAACTATAAATGTATAACATTAAAAAAATAGAAGTGTGAATGTAAAAGGAAATTTTTAGTGGATCTTGGTCAGTAACGACGAACTGAAACCCTCTTTATTTCTCAGAGGAGCACGCCAGCACAGCTTTGTGAAGTACACAAGTTAATAACAGAAGACTTTGATTTTGGGGTGCATTAGCTGGTTTTTTAATAATGGTGTTCTGATTAAGATTTAAGAGCGTCAGTCAATATCTGTGCCTGGTTGCATTTGCATAATTGCACCCGAAAGACGACTGAAAAGATATGGCGAAAATGACAACACATCGCCTTGCTAGCTAGCTTAGCTAGTAGTCGTACGTTCTAGATCTAGTCAAATTCGGCTCACATCGTCAGGTCACACACAGTACACTCGTACCACAGTGTGTGCATGACGGTTCTCCTCAGGAGACGTTCGATCACAGAATCATATGCATGGTTGGTTGAGGAAGCTCATCTGGAATTATACAATGGAGATTTTTATGTTTGATCACTTGGATTCTTCCAAGATATAGCAACATCCATAAGACAATTTATAACATGTATTTCCTCCACTCACCCCTGCAAAATAGCATCTTAGTTCAGTACATACGCACACGGTTTATTGTTCCTCGTCGTGGTCGTCAGGGCCATGCATAAACGAGCACACACACTTGTATACGTACACCCCACATCAAACGATGCAAGTCACCGTGTGCACCCGACCAGGAGTCTCAATGGGTAGCTCTGATCGATCAGTATATATGATTGGGGTCCCCTACACTATCGTACTAGTAGCAGTAGTGCCAGTACGTACGTGGTTATGAGGCAGCATGGGCGCTTGTCTGTGCATGAATGATCTCTCTGTCTCTCTCACACACACGTTGCAGTTCGCAGAGATCGATCGAGTCTGTTCCCGGCATGTTTGCCATGTTATGATTCGATGCTATGCTTCAGCCTTCAGCGCTTGTGCTCAGCGATTCGATAGTCGATACCCTCTCTGATTTTCGAGCTCCGTTGTATGAATACTGACATGTAAGGCTCACCTGCAGCCGTCCTAGACCTTTTCGCATATTTGACTGAAAACCGTGCATTTTGTTCTTGTTAATTTTGAGGGCGGAAATTACGCCGCGTATGGAGTTGATGCTCAGTGATCGTGTTAGGATCGGGGTGGTGGAAACTCTAGCATTGACACGGCGAGTATATGTATAGAAACCGTAGAAATATGATTAAGAGGTGAAAATAGGGGAAAAAGAAAGAGATAAGAGTTTTGGGAGATGATTAAAACAGTCAAGAGGGAACCGTTTGTTCTTGCACATGACAAGGGTTGTTGCTATCGTCTGAGGTTGTATATGTTTTTGCTATGATGTGATTGGACATGCTTCTAAACAAGAGAGCATACATCCTGATCGATCGTCCTAGCCACTGTGCATGCGACCAAAATATGTTGGTAGAAAGGTATCTTACTTTCTATTACTTTTTTTTGAAGGATACTTTCTATTACTTTTGGTGAAGTAGGTATATATGGCCGGTCCCATGGTGTGCCTGGACATGTTTGAAGATTGGATGAGACAGCTCTTACTAATTGTAAACTTTTGAATGCTTAGGATGGGTAGATATACATCCAGTGCAACAAAACTTAATGTTCAAGGGGACATGCAGATTGGTGGAAAAGAATGTAAAAAAAAACTCTTGCATATCTTGATTTTCCTTTTTTTAAAGGTATGCAGTCGATGCCGAGAACCAATGCTACCAACTTTCACCAGACTTGTTCTGTGAGAAAATGAAAAGAAAAAAAAACATAGCATGAACAAATGGGAAAAAAAAATGCATTGCACAGTGTGAGGACACATGACCATATGAGGATACCTAGGTGGTGGTTACATGCTTCAATGACACCCATATGGCTCTGCATCGTGTAGATCCAGATCCCTGCCATGGCCGCACGCAGCACTGCCTAAGTCCATGGGCTCAGCTGCTGGGGCGCATAAACCACTTGTTTTTTTTACTCCCCACTGTCATCTTGTTTAATCCATGGAAGCACCACTTCAGGATCTTGCTTTGGGACACTCTTAACAACAACAAGAAGAAGATGCCATGTGCTTACAGCCTAATCACCAAGCTTATCTTGTTATCTCTACCAACGGTTTGTTGGTTAAACCAACGTGCCATTGGTCCATGTGTGTACCATCGATAGCGCGTAAAGCATGTGGGAGCGAATCGGAGCGCGCCACGTGTAAGTTCACTTTTCTTTGATAGTGTTTCGAGGTATTCTCTGACGTAGAAAGGCTCAATCTTGATATGATCCATGGCTATTAACGTGTTTAGCACTTCGTCGCCTAATCATCAGCTCAGCTTCTCTGAAGCGGCGAGATCCTGGATCCGGATCTCCCTTGGTTCAGCTTAATTTTTCTGCTTTGTTTTGTTTTTGGTGGGGGACCATCTACCTCCAGCGGACACCAGCAAACACCTGTTGTCGGGTGTGTTTCTTCACATCAAGTCAGAGTCTCTGTGTTAGAGATAAATGTTTGTTGCAAGTGTTCATAGGTTTAGGTACACACATGCATCGTAGATCATTGAGCAATGGCGTAAAGGTTGCTCCATACATCGTCCAACGAAGAAAATCTGCGGGACATTATTTTCGTATAGTCAATCCGACGACATTGTACATTTCGTACGGCTATGGCTGACTATCTCAAACAAAAGAAAAGTATATAACATACTTTCATATGTATTAGTGAATTTCAATAGGTCGACGGCGCACGATCCTAAAGCGACCTAAGTTTGTGGATGGTGCGAGCATTTCGTCACACCCACATTCACACTTAAATTGACAAACAAAAATGCAATCAGAGGGAAAATGAGAGTCATCGATCGCTGCATGTCACTGTCCCTGTTGCATCTTGCCCCACAGGTCCAGCATGGATACAGAGCTACGGAAGATAGTGACCACCAACCCAAGCCTCTCCAATCGACACTCGGCCGGACGCCACTACTGTTCCATTGGTAGCGACGTCTTCGATCTTCTTCTAACATGTCGCAAGTGCATGCACGTACGCTCTAGTTTGTAGCTATGTGCAGGCGTCCTTGTTGAGCTTCTGCAACATAGTGGTTGTAGCTGGGTCAAAAAAGATGGCGAGGAAGAAAGCGATGGGCATAACGTACAACTTGTCCTAAAAGGTGCAGATTAGGACGAGAATCATGAGATCTAGCAACAGCTGAACTGTTGGTAGGTCCAAGGTCTAATGAGCCCACTATAAAGTATAACTACATAAACTAACCATCTGTATTCTAAATAACACTTGTTGAGATGCTCTCTCTCATTAGCAACCAAAGAGCAGGGCTCTTTGCATCTTATTATATTATACATGTTTAGGCTCCTCTTTTGGACACAATATATAAAAGTTCTAAAGATTATCAAAATAATATCATGTGTAGGGGAGCTCACGTTATATAAACCTCTAGAACTCAAAATCGTGCTCGGTTTGATCTTGAAGGTATGAAATTGATAAGCAGCGAAATGAGTAGTGGTGAATAGTGCTGAATTTGCATTTTTCATATTCTTCTAAATGTGATTTTGTTTGATCCTGAACTTTTAAAAGTTTTAACTTCCCTAGGTATGGTATTTTTTTTTAGGATTGTTAATAACTTCCACATGTGGTTTCAGCTGAGTTTTCGTTGTGAGGATGGTTTCCACCGGTTAGTTAGCCATTATCCATCACGAGTTGTATGTTCGAAAATATAAACACATTATACAGAGAATATATATTGGAGAAAGGGACATGTATTCAGTTCAAGAGGCATAAAGTTCAGAATGGGCTGTATAAACTAACATTGAGACTAATAATTTCCTGCTCCTTAAGTGCACTGAGAGAGACCCTTCTCCAGTACACACCTTCTCATCAGGAATGTCCAAACCTTTAAATTGTGATGATGCATGCCATCCATGCATGATGCATGCATGCAACTTTATGGGATCTAAGGAGACAACATGCACTTGGTTCCAATAATAAGACCATGGACACAAGTACACAACAGTCGTGGCTGCCATCATTCCAGCACACAGAGCATGCCCTGGGCCTTATCCCTATCCGGTTCCATGATGTGTTGGGCATGAGCCGTCCGATCCCGACCGCGACGATCCTCAACCGTACATACAAACAGACCAGAGATAACTGGTACCAAAGAAAAATGTGGTGAGGCCGTAACTCCCATTTGGTTGTTTTTTTAGTGTGTTTGCAGCAAGCAGAATAGTATAGTTTGTACACATATGCATCACTTTGGCTGATGTGCTATTAAAATGTAGAACAAAGTACTTGGCTTGGATCTTCTTTTGGATGCAATTGCTACAAACGAGACAAACTTTTGCTACTTTTTGGATGATTTGGACAACTTTGATCTCATTATCTTGGATGGGCTTGAAGAGATACGTTATGGAACGTGTGACCGATGAGAGAGAGAGAGTTTTTTTGGGAGAGGAAGAGGTTTTGTCCTAGGGCTTTGGAGTTCAGACTTGAAAATCAGTCAATGAGTCAAAGATCTCTGTTCTCTCATCACTTTGGGGTCAAATATGCCTCCAAATTCTGTTTTTTATCAGCAATTGTCCCTTTTCTTTCTCTTTTATGTTTTTTTAAAGATCTAGACAAAGACGAGACATCTATTTTTCTGCCACATATCATACCTTCTTTGTGTTACTCTTCTTACGTAAAGGTGTGTATAAATGTAGAGTCAACCGATGACTCTTTTGCACTTCTTTTTGTCATGTAGAGTCAACATTAAAACCATGTTGTATAGCACGTGAGCTGTCTTCTAAGTGATATCTTCTAAAAAGTCAATACTAACAAATTTCATCATACAAAAGATAACAAGATCAACTCTAGAGTTTAGAATTTTTGAAGAATCGGCTTTATACCATTTTCTCTTAATCCCGTCTCCGGTCTAGCAATAACATTACGTGACAGGAGGAAGAGTCGACTGACATCACAGTCAGCCTATACATATTCAGGGAAGTGATCACGCAATCAAACCCCCGCCGACATTAACAAACACGCCACTGGGGGTGGCCCACGGGTCAGTGGCACATACGTTGGACCTATGTGCTATGTGTTGAGCACCATAGTTAATTAGTAGTAGTCTTGTGCGACGGTGGCTGGGCAAGGTAGGCTTATGCCATCCTGCACCTAGCACAGCGTGACACTGAAATCAATCGACGAGTGGACACCAACGTATGTGTGATGTGATAGGCACGGCTGTGATCGTAGAAATGCTATTGGAGAAGATGTTTAATAATTGCTCCAAATTGGAATGCCGCAATGTTTCCATTCTCCCATGTTTCTCGGGCTATCACCGTAACCTGTCAAATCTCAAGCTGATGTGACCCCTTTTTTTTCTCCCAGATGTGTAGCCTTAACTTTACCTGCTGTCATTTTTGTGTAGATCGCTTTTCTGGAGAGCCCATGTGATTTCTTCTATGCCCAAGGCCTGCCGACCCAAATAGTCTGGTACTGAACTATTGGGTCGAGGCCCCAAGTGATCACTCACCAATAATATGTGGCCCGGCGAGAAGAGGTGCTCGAAATCTGATGGCTTCAGTACAGACAGCTGCTAAGGCGTTGATATGATCGAGATGTCAAGATACCTTGCCGTTTTGTCTTCTTGGAAGAAGATAAGACGTTTAGTTTATGTAGAAACTGATCGAGCATCTATTGCTAGTTGTAACGCATGTACTTGTTATTTATACGTGATAGCTAGTCACCCATCCTGGTGTGCCAAATCAAACGAAAATCCTAGTGTTTGATATGGTATCAGAGCTGCTTCCTTTGCTGCTGGCTCCTTCGTGTCCTCGAACAATCATAAACTCTGTTTCAGATCTAAACAACGTGTCTTCTTGGGATACAGTTATCAGCATAAGGGCTAAACAAGTGTGTTGATGTCCCTACAGGGCGGGTGTATATCTCCAGGGATGTGATTTTTGATGAACATGTCTTCCTAATATTATCCTTAATTACTTTCTTACCAAAATACAAAATATGATCAGCTGATTTGACCTTACATGGTGACAGCACGACACTGCTAAACGACGTAAGATTAGGACCTCATTTAACACACGTAGAGAAAATACTTGATGTCGCAAGTAAATAGATATCAACTAAATGAGCTGAAACTGAAAGAGAAGTGTTATCCAGAAATGCAGGTTATATAACGGCGACTTGATATTGTTTTTCATTGTTATTACCAGCTAGCAACAACCCCATGATATGTGACAGGTCGTTTAATTTGATAAAAAAAAGTATCAAGCTGTAAACTTCTGCAGCATGGTTGCTCACATAACCTGCAAAATCTCGAAATAGACAGTAACCATAATACAGCTTCAGTCCTAATGATAGCCGCATCAAGTGCCAATGGTATGTGTAACCTCTTCCCAAACTTCTTGTCCTTACAAATATTTTCAACATAATTAATTAGTAGAACAAGGGGTAACATACACACATAAAATTCCTTTTACCCTTCACTACTGGAGAAAATGAACAAATAAATTACTAATACAGATTAGAATGAGAACTTCATGAAAATATCAGACAAAAATCTAGCTTCTGGTGATTTAATTAATCATGTTCACCATTGCTTCAGTTTTGATATGCAAAGCCATGTGCCAGATCGTCTTGTGACCCTCCCTCTCATTTTTCTGAAACTTGCGGTTCTTCATATGGTTTATGATATACAAAGATCGGTAATCAGAACTGAAGCTGTAGATGTGGTGCTGATATTGGTGCTGACCTTCTCATCCAAAGGAATATGGAGCCGTCAGTATGCCAAAGATAATTCCAATAGGAAACAAGGGATCTTGAGCTCCGAAGACTACACTTGAAGCAGCGTGGTACTCGTGAACCCGACCAGAGAACCACAAAGAAATAGGAACAGTAAAAATATTCGATCTTTTCCCTTTTCTTCGCGAGATGAAATGAACTGAACAGTGCGAGAAGCGGCTGGTGGTTCTTGTCTCCAGAAACAAAGTATACGAACAAATGGCAATGATGATGAGTAGGGTGTTCTATTTGGTGGAATTAAAAAAAAATACTATCTTGCCTTGTTTGTGTACAGATTGAACGATGCGATCAAGTTAAAGAAGGATAGTTACGTTGGAAGTACTTGGTCTGAACAGCAATGATGTAGCTAATGCTGTTTATTTGTTCAATTTGCTTTTCCATGTAACATGCATTTAAAGGCATTTTTATGTTTCAGATCACTTCTACCACAATTTAATCATGACAGGCAAACGACTGTAGAACATATGTTTATCCACATTCCAGATGCAAAAACAAGCGGGAAGCGGCCGCCTTTCGTCAACGACGCGGAGGTGTACGGCGTCAGCCCCGACGACCTCCCCGCCGCGTACCGCCCGCCCACGGCGGCCGACGGCTCGACGGCTCGGTACTTCTTCACGAAGCTGCGAGCTAAAACAAGCGGTGGCCAGAGGAAGGACCGAGCGGGGATCATCGGGGGGCAGAGCTGGAGCTGGCATTCAGATGGCTCCGCCAAGCCTGTGGTATCCGTCGCCCGGAGCGAGCGCCGGGTCGGATACCGCCAGTCCTCCTCCTTGGCGCGCAAGGAGGGAGGTCGGCTGGTGCCGTCCGGGTGGCTCATGCTGGAGATCGTGTTCGAGGACTCGGAGCAGGAGCAGATCCACCTCGACGGCCCGGAGGCCGGAGCAGGACCGCCTGGTTCTTTGCCCGCGT
Organism: Stipa capillata; assembly: GCA_019208055.1. Classification (NCBI taxonomy): domain Eukaryota; kingdom Viridiplantae; phylum Streptophyta; class Magnoliopsida; order Poales; family Poaceae; genus Stipa; species Stipa capillata. The sequence continues at coordinate 740,652 of JAGXJF010002612.1, read as the reverse complement.
GAGCGCTCTGATACCGAGCCACAGCCACCCCACCCTGCTCCTCGGTCTCGCGCTGGCCTCCGCTCTTCCTCTCTCCAGCCCAGCTCCGAGTCCCGCTCTGAGAGTCTCCAGCCCCCCAGTCCCGCCCCGACGAGGCACCGGTGGAGTTCCGCCATCCCTCGGACCAACCACTGTTGAAGGATTTCCTCGCTCCAGGAGTCGCCATGAGGGTGGTGATCCACAATGCTGACGTGTGTGCCTTCGATCCCGCGGTCCTCACCCTCAGCCACCTCCAACGACGGCGAGCGACGGTCCTCTGCAAGCTGTACCTCACGGTACACGGCAACGATGACACCGTGGCGGTTGCTGGGAGCAAGAGAAAACTACACATTGTGAGGTCTGGCAGCGGTTGCGCCGGGACAAAAAAGTTCAGAGCAGCCGCAACGACGATTTCAATCTGACAGTCCAGTTGTTATTTCTCTTTGACACATCGAATGATGCTGAGTGGGACATTTGCTATGGCTGTTGTTAGAACTCTGATTGTCGGATGCGATTTTTGTTTTGTTTAGAAGGTTTCCAGAGGCTTGATCATGTTGCAATATTCGCAAGATTGTCCTCAATCGGTTTTGGCACTCTATGAAATGGATGCGCAGTTTTTGGATTCTGTACCATCTAATGCAGTCGCTGCAGATCAATTCGTTTTTGACTTTTTACATCAATATAAATTGCTAGTGCATATTTGTGTGTGTGTGTGTGTATGTGGTGGTGCAGGCTGATGTGTGCCATAGCAGATAGCAGAGATTGGGTGGGACCAGCGTCTTGGCGTGGCATGGCTGCCACCAGCGATAAGTCGGCTGCCACTGTAATGCGCATGTGAATAATGCTGGTGGCGTATTATGTTCAGACAATTCAGAGCTCACCAGGGAGGCTGTTGATGTGTTCATTTGGTGCCTGCCTCAGATAAAAGTAGTGGGTGAGTAATCTTTTGCTCGTTTGCCTTTGTAGAGCCCTATACAGGAAGGTTGCCACTGATGTTTAACTTCAGGAAAAACTTCATCCAGAACATATCGAAGACAGTGCTGCTGTCTTGAGCAAAATAGCTGTTGATTAGAAGGCGGGCTCTCCTAATCTCAGTTTTAAAGCTCTTAACTAAAGCTCTTAAAGCAACTTTGAAGAACCTAAAGGCTAAGTTGAGCTAAGTTGTCAAATTGTTTTTGTTGACTCTAATGTTTTGCTGTTCAGATGCTTCCTTCATTCTCATTGTACTTTATGTGCAGTGTGGTGCTACTCCTCTGAAAACTAAAATGTTAGGAACAACTAGTGATGTTGTCTACAGAGTGCTTCAGGCTTTTGTGATGTCAACATGATATATATTGTGTTATTCAATGGCACTCACACCTCTTTAACAATATGTAAAGCCAAGTTACTTGTTGATCAAAGCTAACAGTATTAACTTCAACTGTCAGCATATCCCTATGTTTTAATTTGCATATTAGTTGCTATTGCAGAATGAGGTGGCTCTAGAAGAAGCAACAGACTCTGGAAAGAAGGCATCCATCAAAGAAGTAGACAAGTACTACAAGGTGATCCTCGGATGTTCACATAGTCCTTTTAATTGACAGCCATATCTAGAGTTGCTCTCGGGTAGTGTAGGCAATATCTGGCTATGATGGGTACTGTAGTGCGCTGTTGTCGAATATGACTTGCTCAACCACAGGGACCCATGTTATGTTTATTCAAATGACCGAAAACAGGTAGTTATTAGGTTTCTGCGTTGTGCGTAGTTTCATTTTTGTGTAACTTACATATAACAAAACTGTCAAAAATGGTGTATTTATATCTTTGTTTGGAGCATTACATGCCACAGTGAATACAGGTCTTGTGTGCTGTTAAGTGTCATTAGAGAAATGGTCAGTGAGCTGGTTTTGACATAAGAACGCTTTATATCTCAATGGGTTGCAATAAACCCAAATACACCATCATTCTACCTAGCAGGCTGTGGAATATTGCCGTAACTTCTTCAATTTGACATCTCCAAATAAGTGACATCTTTAGAATTTTGGTGGTAAATAAGCAGTTTATGCAGGCTTTTCATTTGATTCAAGAAAAAGGTTAGCCTAGGTGTCTGAGCTTGGGCCTAGATTAGAGAGTCTTAATAATTTACCTTGCCCATATATTAGACACAAGTAACTATTTGTAAAGAACGCTCTCTCCTTGCAGAAAAGTGCATTAGAATGTTTATAACCTTTTAGTTTCAGTCCTAATTTTTTATCTGAAGAAAATATTTGGTGAAGCAAATTGTTCTGCAGAAGATTCATAGCTCCTATAGCTACACCTTTTGTTTAATGCCATGCTATTTTCTGGTGATCTTTACCTATGAAGGCCTTCTGTATTTGGTGAAGCAAGTTTTGAAGTTGGTACTGCTGGGCTGACTGTATATTAAGGGTTGCTAGATCACTTGAGGAAGCCATCGTTACCAACATTTCTCAGGCCTGTATAAGATCTTGATGTTGTCTTTGTATTTCATGAACTTGAATTTTATAAGCAACTGAACAAGATTTTATTGATCCTACAGGTTAATGGAAGAATAGAATGTGTGGAATATGTCATCCGTTTGATTGAGTGTTACTCTAGTCAGGTCCTTCCTGAATCCTGAGTATGCCAACCTTGCCTTGCAGTATCTGTTTCTGTATCAAGAAACATGGCTTGAGAGAAGTCTGGAATCTAGAAACATGATGATGTAACCGATATCTTCTGAAAGCTGAAGTGTGCTGATGAGTTTTGTGAACATATAACGCTGAGAAGTACCGAAAACTGACATGAGTATTGAGAAAAGTATCTATATATCTCTAATTCCCTTTATAAATTGTTTTTCTAAGAGCAACTTGATTTCGAGATCGATCCATTGACGTTGGAAGAAGAATTCCGTTGTGAGTAGCGCACTACCTGCTAGTTAGTCGATCATGGCGACCATGGGGACGTGGGGAAGAGACGCCGGCGTCGCCACGATGGATTTGCTCGAGTGGGTGCCGGTTCGCCGCGACGTCCTCGAGAAATTCTCCAGGGAATTTGCCCAGGTGCCCATCATCCAGGAGATGACGCCCCCAGGTGCCCATCATCCAGGAGATGACGCCCTGCGCCTACGGCGTCGGTGACCCCCTCGGCCGCGAGCAGCAGATTGAGCTCGCAGCCGAGCTGCTCGGCCTCGTGGGAGAGTCCATCTCGCTCTACGTCGCACTCTACCGCCTCCGTGACAAGCGCGCCGGGGCGACTCAGCGAGCCTGCCACGGCCGTATCCATGGATGGCCGTCAGCCAATCCCTACCCCGTCGATGTCCACTTCTGGGTCCGCACTGGACGCAGCATCGACGCTCCGGTGCACGCGAGCCTCTCGCCGGAGCAGCTAGCTGTCCCACGTCGCCGCCCTCCTCGGCAACCGTTTCAATGAACTACAACATATTAAAGGGTAAGTATTTCAAACAAGAAACAACTGCGGTTGACTTGGCAAACAAATAAGCGTGCACGGTTCAGGCAATTTTAGCTCTCTCAAAAAATTAAAGCCAAAAACGTATCACTTATCGTAAATGAGATCACGATAAGTCATATGTCATAGGTAAGATCCGTGGTACCATCTTGGACAGCTGTCGGACAGGTGGGCACATATCGCAAGTCCCACCCGCGACAGATGAGTTTCACGGGTCCAACCTCCACCCTGTGACAGGTGAGTCTCACGGGTGTAACCCGCGATAGGGGACACTTGGTAGTTGTCCAGACAGTCGCGGAGTCGTTTTTTGTTTTGATTTTTCAAAGGCTTAAAATTACAATTGAGACTCGATAGGAGGCTAAAATCAACTTTTGGCCTACAAGGTTCCTCTGTCATGTCGGCATGTCGATCTAAATGGCCAAAGCCATTAACATTTCACGGCAACTTCTAAACCATCCACAGTATATCTTTTCTGTAATTCGTAGTCCTTGCTTTGTCGCTTAAATATCAAACTTATAAAAAGTGTCGAGATAAACATTAGTTTCAAAAAATTTAATAGAGACAACGACTTATGAAAGATTCTCGGATTCTCCCATAAAATGTCAGTTTGGCAAGAATAAGAAAGGAAACTTAAAAATAAGAGGGGATCTCCAAGAAAAACCCCCAGCCCTCCAAGCAACCACCAACTCCCAACCCCCTGATCACCAGCCATCTCCTCCTTCCCCTCCTCCACCAACTCCCCATCCCCTCACCTTGCTCCAAGAACTCCCGCCACCCACCACTACTCTCATCATGGCCGCCGCCGCCACCGCCTTTCGCTTCCAACCGGCCGCCGCGCGGCGTGCGTTCGCCGCCGCCGCCCCGCGCCGGGCCGCCGCGCGTTTCACGGTGCGCGCGCAGTCCGCGCCGGCGGCGACGGCGCTGACGCAGGACGACCTGAAGCGGCTCGCGGCGGTGCGCGCGGTCGAGCAGGTGCAGAGTGGGATGGTGCTGGGGCTCGGGACGGGGTCCACGGCCGCCTTCGCCGTCGCGGAGATCGGCGCGCTCCTCGCCAGCGGGAAGCTCTCCGGCATCGTCGGGGTGCCCACGTCCAAGCGCACCTTCGAGCAGGCCATGTCGCTGGGGATCCCGCTCTCCACGCTCGACGACCACCCCGTCATCGACCTCGCCATCGACGGCGCCGACGAGGTCCTCCCTCTTGCCTCGATGCTGCGTTTTTCTGTGTTTGCATAGATCTTCCATTGTTTCTTAGGAAGTTTGGAGAGAAAAGCACTTCTTTTGGACTTGTTCGTGGTAATTACTTCTCTACCTAGCTAGAATTACTGCCCTATTAGCTTTTAATGTGGAGCATGGAAGATGACTCAGTCTATAAGGTTGTATTGCTAGTGCTATTCATGGCGGAATCAGCAAAAAATGAAAATTTCTAGTCTTTTCTCTGGTGAAAAGAATGAAGTTCTGATGATTCTATGGTAGCTTGGGGAAGAAAGTAGGACAGAAAGGAAAAGCTTCGATGTTTGTGGCGGCAGCTGTTGGGAGCTCACATTTTAGATGTTATGAAGGAGCTGTTATGTTACTAGCTTGTTAAAAAATGTCAGTTTAGTGATTACGCTCCAAGGAGAAGAACTGTGATCTATAGAGAAGTCTTAGCATGCACTTTTACACCGAACATGTCCTTTGCGGTCTCACTTTATAATACGTCTTTTTATGCTTCATCAGCCTTGCAAACATGTCCCTTGTGGGGTTGTTCAGCATCTCGTTTTCCCCCAATGTGGAAAGCATAATGCCTTTTATCACGCAGGATTGACCATAGCAATCTGAATGTTTATGTCTTTCTGTCTCTGTGCTTAAAGGTTGGATAGTAACAAACCAATAATAAATGATTTGATGGCAATGCTAAAATGGCCAATATTACACCATGGCATGTGCTTGCAAACAACAAATTTATGGTCAAAGAATTTTATTTTCTAAATACTCGTACTGAGGTTCAGATTGTTTCCGTTCTGTTTTCGAACAACTATTCATGGCTAACAACATTCCATTTTTATACTAAATAGGTTGACCCAGACCTTAACCTTGTGAAAGGACGGGGTGGTGCGCTTCTCCGGGAGAAGATGGTTGAGGCTGCATCGGGCAAGTTCATTGTCGTTGTTGATGAGACGAAATTAGTTACTGGCTTAGGAGGGAGTGGTCTAGCCATGCCAGTGGAAGTTGTGCAGTTCTGCTGGAAGTACAATCAAGTAAGACTGCAGGGTCTATTTAACGAAGAAGGGTGCGAGGCAAAGCTGAGACTGAATGAGGATGGCAAGCCCTATGTTACTGACAACTCAAACTACATTGTTGATTTATACTTCAAGACGCCAATCAAAGATGCATTGGGCGCGGGGAAGGAGATCGCAGCTTTGGAAGGAGTTGTTGAGCACGGGTTGTTCTTGAACATGGCGAGTTCAGTGATCATTGCTGGATCGGACGGCGTCAGTGTCAAAACAAAGTGAGTTTTTTTGGGGAGGGCAGTTGTTGTTGCTGTGTTGAATTTATGATTTTTCAATGAATAAGCTATTGGTGTAAAAAGAGGAAATAATATTCTTCAATAAATTTATTTTCCCCAATATTTCATAGGTTCTCTTTTGTGAATAAACTTTTGCTCCTGCATGTTGTATCAGGTAATTCAGAATGCAGCTCAACCGAGCAATCTAATGGGCAACAGAATGCACCACGCAAAAGTAATTCAGAAGGCAGGTCAACCGAGCAACCTAATAGGCAACAGAATGCACCACGCAAAATGTTGCTCTCAAGAACTGAAAATTTGAAATGCACTTCCTTTGCCTCCTGAATACAGAACTTTAGAAAAAGAAAAGAAAGAGGATGCATGTTGCAAATGATGCACTGTATAGTACTTCCGTCCATATTGCAAACTTTTCAGCAAATTGGTATGGTGTAACAGGTCACAGAGAGGGGGAGAGAGAGGATAATGACCAAATGTAATTAGTACTCCACAAAGATCAGTTCAGGGGAAACAAACAGATCACAAAACTGAAGCTGTAAACAGTTGCCTGAAGCTAATTAAAATAAAAAATTATTGCGGGTTTAGGTTTGCATTTGCAGGCCACTTGTTACAATCCGGTTTCTTTGAAGCTCTTTGACAACCATATGGCTGTCTCTCTTGGAGACGCCTTCCCGGGTCCAAAAGGCTTCAGCAAGATACCCAGCTCCTGAAACCTCTCCTGTTGCAGCAATTGGGCACTGAACTCAAGCAAGCCCTCCAGGGCCTCAGCTCTCTGCCGGTACGACGTCGTGTCGAACCTCTTCTGCCTCCAATCTGGTGAGCTTCTGAGTGAACTGTTATTGATACCAAGCAGGCTGAGATCAGTGTCAGTGTACTTTGCACTCTCACTTCGGAGAACTTGGAAAGTGCATTTGTCCTTTGTGATTGATTGATCGGTGATAGATGGCACTGAGAGCCTCATGATGGGATTTAATGGGTCTTCGGAGGATGCCAGTGGGAATTCGGCAATTCTGTCGATCCGAGGAGCGTTAACTGAAACATCAGGAGACTTCAATCTGGAGAGAATGTCGGCGCCCCGCCTCATTTCAGGAGTTTTAAACATGCGCGGGGAGGGTGATGCTCGCCGTGTAGCTTGACCCGCCCGATCCAGTGAAGACCTTGATGGTGGAGGCTGCTGGTGTAGAAACAACAAAGATTAAAACCTTATATGTATAATATTTCATCAAAGCACACAGACTGCCTCAAACATGCACTTACTAAGTGAATGGCAAAAAAATTCTTCAAACATGCACTTCCAAAGGCAGATATAAGTAATCTCTGGACTGTTATTATTTTTGCAAGAGGCAACAAAATATCACTTCCATTTGAGGGCCTAAAGTTTGGTGAAATTTTCCTCGTGAACGATGACTGATTTTTTTTTCCCTGAAAACTGTTGGTTACTGATATCCTGCGACAAGTTGGTTACTGATATCCAGTGGCTAGGGACTGGAAATGTCAACAGATATGCAGTGAAATTTGAGCAACGACTGGATCTTAGGGCTGTCAACAAGATTTTAACATTTTGCACGGCGAGATACTTAGTTCATACCTCCTTGTGAGCTGTTCTAGCATGAAATGTCTTTGAAGGTTCTAGTCGTCTTCTAGGCGTCGATGACGACCTTCTTGGAGTACGTGCAGGGGATCTTGTTACTTTTGAATACTTATCATGTGCTACTTCTTCAACAACTTTCTTTGTATCTTGGACTGATAGCTGATCGATTGGTTGATTTGGCAATTCTGGACAATCTTTTCCAGTTCTGGTAGATCTAGGAGGGCCATGGTTATCAATGGCATTGTCAGGTTGTACAGTCCTCTCAACTTTAAATGAATGACTCTTATTGTATTGGGGCTTCCAATTGTCTTCATCATCAGAAAATGCAGTTTTATCTGTTTCATGTCTGGTAGGAAGTTTAGCTCTGAACATATTGCGAGTAGGACTCGACTTCGATTGGACTTCCAACACATAGGGCTGAAGATGTGGATGCTTAAGCAGTTCTGCAGCCTAAAAATCAACATCCATATCAGGCATTGAGATGCACGAATGAGTGCAGAAACTAGAGTATTCATAGAAGATGAAATTAAAATAATATAATTTTAGGAGAAAAACACATACACTTGGTCTGTGATCTGGACTTCTACGCAGCATGCTTTTGATGAGTCTCCTACTGCATGACAGAAAATAAATATATCATGAATTCCAGATAGAAAAACCCAAAAGGATGTTATATCAATGAATGTCATGAATATTTCACAAGAACTGCATACAAGTCAAGTGGTGTAAGGGCTTACAATGCAGCCGCATATATAGTCGGTAGAGGAGCGATGACAGACTTGTTTATCTTGTTTATCAGTGTTTGCATATCCTGTTAGGGAAAAAAAATCATCTGAGAAGCAAATTTTGGTGAATTGTCGGAAGAGTTATCAGTGAAACATTGTATGTCACAACTCACAAGAAGAAACTATAACTAAAATGGCATGTCATCATAGCTACTTACAAATGCTCTGAATGCATGCTTCAGGGCAGTCATCTCATAGATGCAGCAGCCTGGAAACTGCATATGTTTAGCCAAGAGAACTATGCAACATTGGGAGAAATACATGCAACTGAATATTAGAAAGGAGGTAATCACCTAGCGACCATATGTCAGATTTGGAACCATATGGAATATCAGCAAGAAGTTCAGGGCACATATAACTCGGAGTTCCTACAACCTTCAGAAGTAACACATTATATCAGAATCGTAAGCAACTTAGGAAGAGAAGCACCTAAGGCTTGAGCAAGAACAACTTACTGATGAAGCTAAATCATCAGAAATCAATACTTTAGCCAGCCCAAAATCACCTGTTTCAGACAACATATTCAAACAGAAGGATATTTCCATCAACTATTTTAAGAGCAGTATAAATTATAATACAGGTATTTTCCTAAGTAATTTTACTAGAGGATGCTTACCAAGTCGTATGTTTTGGTCCTTCGTAAGAAATATATTTGAACACTGAAAAAATTCCAAGACATTGTGAGTAACCAGCATGAGTTCATTATAGTGTAAGTAGCACATAAAGTTTATGACTATAACAACCTTCACATCGCGATGAAGGATATGATTGACATGCAAATAATCAAGTGCTATTAGGAGCTGCACAAGCCACACACAGAGTTTCTGCATGCGGAAAAATAGACACAACAAAGGGGCAAAAGTTCAGTAAGCAGAATGTACACCTACGGAACAAGACATACTGCAGACTAGTTAACCACCTCTTCGGAGAAATGGTTGCCATTAGCCTTCTTAATGGCCTCTGACCTGCACAATAAAAAACAAATAATAAGAATTTTATTACCGGCTCCAGATAGAATTCAGAGCTTACTTCCCAAGTTACATACATGTCCCCTCCCTCGCAGTAACCGATCACGATGCACACGTAGCAACCCTGATAAAACAAAAGGCAAGGATGATGATATAAATCCTTCAATAGGACCATTGAAACATGCAAGGAGAGGACGAGAGCAAAGATTGCTCTTAGGACCCTGCCAATATGCACATAAAGGAGAAGAGGGGACCATGCTCACCTTCTCCACCCAAGAATCTTTGTATTCCACAATGTAAGGACTCCTTACTTTTGCAATTAGCTCCATCTGTATGAACAAAATGGTAAATTTTGCTCATGGTTAATGTAATTTCATCAAAAGGTTAACCATCTTTTCACAAACAAGCTAACTTGAATGCTGAGATGTCACATGGCACAAAGGGGATAGAAACTGTTGAGAAGACCTCTTGGTGTGCCGATCGGCGGGACCTGTCGGTCTGACGGGCAAGCCGAATCTTCTTCAAGACATACCTGAAACGAGCGATGTTTCAGAGATCAGTGACATTGCAGATCCTAGAAAGCAATCCATCCATTGCGCAAGGATGAACAAAACGGTAAACTATACCAAAGCCTATGCCTGCCTCACCTCTTCTTCTCAACCTTGTGCCTCACCAGGAGTGCAGAGCCAAATGACCCCTTACCAATCTGCTCCAACACCTCATACTGGTCCATCCCTCCTGACACGCCAAAATCTGACTCAGCCCAAAGATATTTTCTTCCCTGCAAAAGAAACATATGTTCCTGAAGGAGAACTGCAAGAAATTTGTGGAGGAAATTGTTCGATAAAAAAATGTGGCCCAACTCCCAAATTCCCAAGTTCAGAAGTGTTTTTGGATTCCAATTTGAAGGCACCGTGCCGTGGCAATGGATTGTTCCTGGAACTCTCCTCCCCAATTCCCGAATTTTGGCAATACAAGCCCATAACATATTAACAAAAAAATAAAGGATAGGAACGGGAGCGATTAACAGTTATCGAAAAAAGGAAAGCTATGGGGGAAGGCCGGAGCAATTGTTCTGGGTTCCCTATCCTCGGGTCCGGATGATGTTCTTTAAGTGCTTTGTAGCTTCAGACCTCTATCCTAACTCCCTCCTCTCTTTGTGTTTTTTTTACTATCCCGACCGTTCGTTTCGTAAAAAGAAAAGCTATGAACAAGAATTGCTTCTAATTTTGATGGCACAAAAGTAATCTCTTGCTCAAAGAACCATGCAATTCCTAATCCACACACTTAGAGATTGGAGAGAAAAGCATTACCTTCACTAATTCTTGGAAAGGAACAGATGAAGAGCAATGCAATGCAATGCAAAAGAACAAAAGAGAAATAAAGAATCGCATTGAGGATAGGGTTGCAATAAACCAAGTCGTCGACGAATCGATTCTTGATCGAAAAGCCTGAAGCGAAATTCATGCCCGGAATAATCGTTATTACCTGGACTAATGGATGAAGAACAGAAGAAGGCCGTACGTGTTGTTCTTCCTTCACCTGCCTTCCGATTTTAGAGAGAGAAAGTGCGTGCGATAGCACTCTGGTTATGGAGGGATGGCTGGCCGTGCTTGCGAGAGGTTTTCAAAGTGCGGAGGAGAGAGAGAGAGAGAGAGAGAGAAGGTGGTGGGAGGCACACATGCGCGCGCGCACTGTAGAGAGAGAGAGAGAGAGAGAGATTTGACTAAAATTTTCTTTGCTTAATGCTCCGTGTACCGAACATTCTTTATGTGCTTTATTCGTATCCCCGATTCTTGATAGCGGGTTTCATACGCGTTTCTTGTACAAGCCGAGCTATAAAGTCTTGGGCGACTAATTAGAGGACTTTCTTTTCCCAAGATATATCAGAGGACATATAACCAAATACTCTATTCAGTTTTTTAAAAGCTATCATTTTAAATATTGATATAGTCTTTAAAACACAACTTTAACCATTTTTATCTACTGTAATATATTTATGGAACCCAACAAATTATATAATCTACAAATACTTTTTGAAATAATTTTACACATATAATTTTGAAGTATTTAATTTAAATAATTTAAAATTATTTACTAATGTCCAAAAAACGATAACTTGTAGGAACAAGAGAGAATATTTCTGCTTCTTTTTTTATTTTAGAAGCAGTGAGCTATTAATTTATAACAGTCTGGGTACAATCAACATGAAGCCTATCGACAAGAAAATATAGGGGATAGCCCAACCAGGATTTAGTGTCAACCACGCGATCGGCGGCACTAGGGTTCGGCCACGCTCTTTGTTAGCGCCAAGCTCCCCTTTCCATCCCTCGACGTCCCTCACAGTCTCTTCGCCGCCCGATACTAGAGCAGGGCCCCCTACGGCCGGCTGCTCCTCAGGCTGGTACTTGAATGTATAAAGCCCTCGAGTTTCTCCACCAAATACAAAGAATTTCTGATTGATCGAGCTGTTGAGTATGTGCTTTATTCTTATACCGACATTTGAGGATGCATAAACCTGTTGCTGCCATTGATGTAGACCCAGTACTCAATGTTTCTGAGCTAAACATGATGAAAGTTACTAAAGAATTCTTTCTTAGCTTAGCATTACCTACATTATTCAAGTAAAAAATAGATCGGTGCAGTATTTCTATCTACTGCCAATAGGATTGCAAGACTCGAGCCATTACCAACTGATATACCATTTTATTTTCTTATATCTGAGCGGAACTTAAAGTTTATGATGTTGAACAGTAGCCAGCTTGTTCTCCTTCTGTCATGTACATGTGACTAGAATTTGTGATCTTAGAGGCTACTTTGTTCTTAAGACCATGAGATGATATCAGATAGATGTAACTAAGATCTGTAAGTTAAAAAGGTTGTTACTTTGTTCTGAAGGCATTGAAATAGATTCACAAATTTCTAACAATCAGGTGAGCCTGATTTGGTACTGAATGTCATGGTGGAGATTACTAGTTCCAAGCACTTTTTTTTTATGTTCTGGTATTGCAGATGAAACCTAGTACACCAATGAATTTTTTAAATAATGTTTTGATAATACATGCTTCTTGAAATAAATACTTCGTATTTTGTGTATGGATGCTGCTGAGTCCGTGTATTTCGCAAGATCTCCACAAGTACATTAAATACTCCACTTGTTTTTGAATTCTTACATAACATCAGAGCATTTAGTGTTGGATTAGAAAGAAATGGATGAAACCAAACTCCGCCATTCCATGACCGCGTTATTGCATTACTGCACAGAATCAGGAGTACTTCGGACCAGTTTGTTACGCGGTAATTTCATAGAAACCGGTCCATTTTCTACAGGTGCAAAAAGAATTCATGCTGCTATATGATACTACGTGAATAAAATTTTTTATCTTGGACCAAACAAATTTAATTTGTGAATTCTTATTAGCTAGTTTAGGGAAAGAACTTCTTTTCAGGCAAAAGGAATTTCTGTTTTCCATCTGGCAGCTTCTCCTTCTCTTAGCACACACGTGCACGCTACATGCCGCACGTGTGCAGGCAACAATCAACACACGTCTGAAACATATATCTATCTGTGCATGGCACATGCCTAGATTGAAACTCTGGATTATGATTAGAATTTTTATTTGGTGAATGCCGTATATGTATAAACTAATGCGGCGATTAAGGCGATCATAATTCGATTGCGATGGACCGGGCTGGAGGCTATGGAAGTGAGGCCATCGAGCTAGCTCAAACAATCATAAATTCACTAGTGATGATCAGTAGGGCAGGGGTTGCTGTTAGGATAAATCCATCGTATCGCTGTTATTTCCTGAGAGCGGATCTCATACGCGTTTCTTGTACAAGCTGGCTACAAAGTCTTGGATGACAAACTAGAGGACTTTTTTTGTTGCATAACCATAGAATCATTTCTTCTTAGACCAGTTTCTAACACAGTAATTTCATGGGAATCAGTCCAACCAAGCCGCTGCTTGCTGCCACCATTGGCCAAGGGAGAAGAGGCGCTGGGCCATTGCTGGGCAGCGCAAGAAGCAAGGGAGGAGCCACGGGCCAAGCAGCCTGCGGGTGCGCGACCTGCAGGTACCCATCAGATGTTTGGAGCAGGCGCAGCAGATGGGAACGGTCAGAGGTGGTGCGTGGTGAAAAAATTCAGTAGGGGAAGATTGTACGTATGTGGTATTTTTCCTAGCAAGAACTATTAATAATAATGCATCCTAGATGTTTTTGTTATTATCAGATTGGATGTTCTCTCCGTAAAACATTAGGTGGCAGCAGAATTGATGCATCTTCTCCACTAGTCGGTGGGTTTTGTGCACAATAGAGAGGGGCAAATGATTTGGGTTATGAGACACCAAGCAACAAGATGTTGTTATTTAGTTGGTACAAATTGTCGCTGGGCTGATTATCTATCGAAGGGGAGTTGTGCAAATTGCTAAAGATTTAGTAATAACATCGAAGCTTTAGGTTCTAGTTGCCTAGTTTTTTAAATTGTTGATCCTAGCATGAGTATGAGAGGTATTTCGTACTAGAAACTCTATTTAATTACAATGGGGGTTCGGTTTTACAATCTTGATACCGAACGGTGGTAATCAGATATTTAAAGATACGAATTAACAGTGAGAAGCTTAAGCCAGATGAAGTTGAAAAGGGGGAAGTTTGGTTTTAGGAGTTGTATTGGGAGGAGTGGGAGGAGTGGGTGCGGTATTAGTTTATATTCTTGCGGTTAGCTTGATGTAGTATTTCAAGTGTGCTCCGCAGGCCTGGGGAGTTATTCATTGGTTGATCGTCAAGTTAAGGCAAGTGCATGACAAACCCTTTGTTATGTGGTTGCAGATTGTTGTTTATTTAGAGTTAATGGTTCTTGGTTTAATTTTCGTGTATTTTGAGAGATTTTTTTTTAAGTTAGGTTGGTGAGAAATTCACATTCAACTAGTCCAGTGAGATCAGTGAAAAAGTTACCTTGTGACTGGTCCGGTGTGCTTGAGCTAGACCGATGAGAAATTTACATGATTGACTAGTTTGAAGAGGTCGATGAGAAAGTCAAGTATAAATAGTCCGTGACCCTCATTCAAAATATGGATTATTCGATAAAGTTATTGGCAGATTTTGATGTTATAACTCGAAGTTTATTGACTTTTATTGTTTAATGTTCTTATGGTTCCATAATATACTCGTTAAGTATTTTCGTACTCATTCTTACGTTTTATTTGATTTTTTGGTATTAAGTAAACATCGTGCATTGAGATATGGATGTAGCACATCTACATCTTTTAAACACTCACGTGACTTTACATATACTTAGTGCATTGTGTATAACCATCAGAATAGTTATCTAGCTATTGGTTCTAGCATTTTAGTTGCTATTGGTTCTAGCATTTTAGTTGATATACTTGTCATATCTTGCTCAGTGTTATAGGGTGTTGATATGGTGTCGTGATGGATTGTACGCTTATTTTGAGTCACATTAAACCTTGTAGCTGCTTGCATGGTTATAATTGGCCGCTTATTTTGAGTCACATTAAACCTTGTAGCTGCTTGCATGGTTATAATTGGCGATATAATATAAATTGTATATCGTGGACGTTCAAATAAATAAAGAAGACTACCGAAATTTAGAATCTTTTGTCAGATAGGATTTGATACCTGAGGTGTTACATTCCTTGTCTGAGCACACACGTGCACGTTAAAGCTCGCACGTGTGCACGCAACAATCAATACACGTCTGAAACATCTGAATTATGGTTAGAATTTTCATTTGGTGAATGCTGCGCACAAAATAAAATAAAATAATGCGATGATTAAGGCGATCATAATTCGATTGCGATGGACCGGACTGGAAGCTATGAAAGTTGCGCCCATCAAGCTAGCTAATCAAGCAATCATCACATATAGATTCATTAGTGATCATCAGAAGTAGGGCAGGGTTTTCTGTTAGGAGAAGGCCATCATGACTTTCCTCTTTTGTCGTCTGTTCAAGATAAGCATCCATGCTTTTGTACTAGACTGTCCTCTTCTCCTTGAGAGGAAACGGAAAGAAAATGATTGCGCTGGAATTATTATTATCTCTTTCTTTTTTGACAATGATTGCGCTCGAATTAAGTAGTGATGTGACGTGGCATCACAACTTGACTGTTTGTTGCTTAGTTCATGGAAAGCGATCGTGTGCCTTCTCAAGTGTAAGCTATGTTTATGTACCATCCGATAGTCCTTTGAATTAACACGGAAATTAGACTCAAAGCTAAATCAAAAGGTCAAAATTGATCTGGCCCATTAGTTGCTACTACATGGCATAATAAGCTGACCAAAAGACCGAACAACAAAAATCATAATCTTCATGATGGCGTGGTTATTCACTTATTATATGGATATATAGTAGTATGCAAAGAGTGGTAAAAGAATGCTCGAACGAGAAAAGGTGACGGAAAAAAAAATTAGGTGGCCTGTCAGACAACCTGAGAGCCACCCTGGTTCGGCAGAGCCGAACAGGAACGGTCCTCTACAGCCATGGGATCGAGAGAGGAACCCTCTTCAATCCGGGCCGTTAATCACGCTCTGGCCCACAGGTCACGTGTCATCAACCAAGCTTAAGTGCTAGCCTCCTTATTAGTCAAGGATGCAGCGGTACGATCCTATAGAACAGATCCTGTTCAAGTAAGGTCGTGCTGGGCTAATCTGGGCTCGCTATTTAAACTAGATATGCTTCACATAAAGAGACGAGGTGGGACTAAACATCCCTCTGTGGTCTGCGTGCTGTGTAGACTAGTAAGCCGGCCCATTCTGCCGGTAGAGCTCCCGTGTAGGATTAGAGGATGATAAGAGCCCAAGTGTTTTGTACACTTGTTGGGCTGATATAGGCTGTGCCAGAAAGCCTAATACAAAGAATATCCTATCTTTTTTCTCTTTTTGCATCATGTATAATCTGGGTTTGTGCAAAGAAAACGAGAACTTAAATTGGGCGCACAGTTTCTTCCTTCTGAGAGGATTGGGCTCACTATGTTGGGTAGAATTTGATCAAGAGCAGCCCTAACAAGTGGTAGCAACTTTTTGTCAAGAGTAAGAAAAGGAACATGATGATGATATGAGATTTCACATGGTGCTATTGGCCCATATTGTTGTAATGAATAATGATATGTACCCTGAGGACTATCGCCGGAGAGAAACACCTTTGTCGTAGGTCCCTCTTCTCTCTTCACCGGATTTCTCACCACCGTTAAATAGAGCGAGGGACCGATTGATTTCCGCCATGTAGTTGTTTTTGATTCTTTAGTCCCGTTTCTTTTTCCAATATATAAGTTGCTTTCTTTCCTGGAAAGTTCTCTTATCAAATTTCTTCACCTGTGACGGGTTTTATCACAAGGACTCGTGCTAGAGATTTACACTAGGATGAGTGTCTTTTTAGAACAGCCAGCACCCTTGATTACTGAACATCATTACAATGTTTTTCCCAGATGCAATCCGAGGCCATACATCGAGAGATCCAACAAGAAGAAATCTCACTCGACCTAGCAAGAACATGTACCGTCTCATTCACTTGTAGTTTGACATGACAATCTCTCTTCTGATTTTCATCTTGTGAACAATAACGCTATCATGGCGTAGGCTCTACATATCAGTGAATCCTCGATAATAGGTGGTCGTGACGTCGTTACAAGATTCTCCGGCGAGGAAGATAATGAAAACAAGCACTCATATCAACTAAGGATTGATGGTAATGTTGCCCATGTAGAATCTTCAACGTAAAAGCTAGGTTCTTATGTACGTATACTCCTACTTTTAACCGTGAGGTACTAATATAAATCGGACGATCTTCCTAAAGAAAAATAACACGACTATACGTGTGCTCCCTTTTCGTTATTCACTTCTCAGCTTCAACAACCGGAAGGGGTAAAACTTGACAAAAGATTCGTTTGACCGATATAAATAGTTCTTAATATAGGCTAATAGTAAAATACAGAGAAAATTTTGAGTGCACGCAATAAAAACTTCCTGAATCTCGTAGATATACATTATGCACATGTGCTCGTAGCTGCATATGGTGCTGAAAACTCTGCGCACATTTACGTCGACAAATCAGTACCCTTCAGACTTTGACACGCCTATTGTCAACAAAAGTGTCAAGCATTACACGACGCACTAGCGCCAGCGTCATGCCTGGGAAAATGGGCTGCAACGTTTACCCGATGACATATGATTGCTATGATCTTCTCCACCAGAATTAACAAAAGGCAGTAATGCTGTTCATAGATGTTGACATACTAATTCCATAGAGCTGAAATCAACCCAATGTCGACATGGTATTTAATCTTAGTATTCAGAATGAAGATCCATCAGTGTTGAAGTCATGATTCATATGAAAATCACTTTGTTTGCTTAGTTCCTGTGAATTTGTACCTCACATGTGTTGTTCCATCATTATACTGACTGCAGTTGTATTGACATAGATGTTGTCATGTGTTGACCTACCAAGGGCATCTACAAATATAGAATTAGACATTGACTCTTCAATCTTTCTATGTCATCTAGAACCTATATTAAAAATAACAATTAATCGTTTCTTAAATTGTCTCTACGCGAAGAGTTAGTATTAAATATAGCAACGTATAAAGGTAACAAGGTTGATTCTAAACCTTCCATTCTTTGTAGAGTCACAAAGAGTCAATTTATACTCTCCCATCCTCCTTTCTTTTATATCAGCAATTATCTTACGTGGCATGATGAAGAGTCAGCTGACGTAGATGCCCTAATTGTCAAAAGTAACATGCAGTGAGTAACGCCTAGTTTGATCATCGGATTGCAGTAAAACCATACATGTCGTCGAGCTGAGAAATTTTGGTGTCGAATTACTTGTAGAAATATGTTTCTGTGTCATAGGAATGTATTTTGCAATGATGCATCATGCAGCTGAATAGAGAGCTTTTAAAGATTGCCAATCAGAACGTAAAATCGAATCGAGTTTTTGCATCTCAGAAACCACACCTGGAACTGCCTGATTAGTATCCAATAAATGGAGTTCGTCTTTTAAGAGGAATCTCCAATGATTGTTCTACGACGGTACTATTATAAGCTCCTATTCATATATAAAATCGCAAACTAATTGTTTCTAACTACTTGTATATGTACGGCACTGTGCTAGTTGCAGAAATAAGCGATCAGAGCACTTGACGTTCTACTAAACGCATGCAGCAGTCAATGGCCAACAGCCATCTCAGGATGGTGCATGTTTGGAGCAATTCCTGCAGGGCAGCAGCAGTTCTTAGTCTCTTATGCTATCGTAAAATTCTAGTTATGTGGGAGAAAACCAGTTTTCTTAGGACGAGAGTGATCCAATTCCGTCGTTGCAACGTAGTCGAACAACACAGACTAGGCTCTCACGGAACAAACGTTCCTTTTGGAACACGGGAATTTTCTCTGAATCGCATCATGTGAAATTCCGGCGTCACACCTGGTCCTGAAGAATGGACGTCAAACGGTAGATGAAATCACGAGGCTGATGCGCCACCAAACGCATTCATGTGATGCCTCTGGTTGCAGCAACGAACAGCTAGAGGTCAACACCAGTCGCTTGATGGAACTCCTCCATCGGTCACGTCTTAGCATGATCGGTGGAAGTACATTGTCGACGGCCGGGCCCTGTGCCGGGCAGTGATGTGAAGCTTCTTCCGGCATTACATGAACCTTGTTTGTTGTGTGCTTCATGGAAATTCAATCGCGTCAATTAATTGCTCGATGATTCTTGAGGTTTCACCAAAGGAAAAAAGTACTTATCACTCTAAAGTTGAAAAACGCACAGTGGGTTTCCATAATCCTGTTCGTTGAGGAGCTTTTATAGATTTTGGCTTGGTTCACGGTTATTGCACTATGATATACCGAGACTTTTTAATAAGCTGATGTGTAAAAATAACTATACAAAAATTAACATTTAGTAAATTAAATTATAGTGTTACTAACTCCTAAACTACCAAAATAAGAACACTAAACTTACGACATGGATAGATTTATCTCTTCTCTTTTTTCGTGAGACATGACACAATTATAAATTTGTTTTCTGTAGATTATACTAAAATTAGATAACCAAACGATAAAACATGTATTGTTTCAAATAAACACGATTATTATAATCCACCGTAATACCACATGCAACCTTTGTGTTTGGCGATCTACTTTTGGTATAATTGACAGAAAAAGAAATTAAAATTTGTCATGTCTAATAGAAAAATAGAAGAGGTATATTCAACCATGTGGTAAGTTAATGTCTGTATTTCTATGTACTCCGTAAGTTGGTTAAATTATAATCTATTTTACCGAACAACAGCTAACCTTTTATAATAGATTACAAAATAATTTTAACACAGTTCGGCAACTGCGAACCGACCATAACGTGTCTAGGTATGTGAAATCTGCCGTGGCGTTACTTTATTTGCTAATTTCAATGGAAGAGCATGACAAAATTAAGAAATGGTAGTGGCGTGACGGCATGCATGTTCACGATTACGATTTTAAATAAGACTCAACTTCCTCCGCTTATTTTTTATCTCCTTGCTCTCGTTTTCCTTTCCCCTTCAGCAATTTCGAGCATACACAAGCGTAAGCAGACTCAAGGAAAGAGATATATGCATAACAGCTATTATTCCACTGTTTCTTTTTACGTTGTGTGTCATATCCTTGACAGAGAAATTGAAAAGAGGGAGGAATTTTGAATTATAAGCGTGAAAGTGTCATGAAATAAGTTACAATAAGTTTTTTTTTGTCAAGTTTGACAACTAGGGTAATTATGCATTTGTACCCTTTTGCAAAACTGAACTAGTTTTATACCGCGGTAGTCTCGGCTTGCAGATTCTGGAATTTATTCGTGTAACAATTGAAAAAAAAATGAGGCTCATGGTTGTTTATGTAATTTCATTTTGAGGAAAAGTTTCTTTATGTAATTATTTTCTCTTTTTGTAGAATTTATAAAAAGGAAAGGTCCATTGCATGGTGCAAAATGGCAGATGACGTGACCAAGGACATAATGAGTTGGAAGGGATCCTAATGTCATTTGGAGGAACAGATAGCTCGCCCACCACACCAATCAAGCAACCAAACAGGATTTGGTGCCAACCACTCACTAAAAATAAAAGACTACCTCTGAATCAATGGCACAAATGCAGCATCCAGCAAATGCATGCACCAATGACACAATGTCAACAAATTTTTTACTACCTTTACTCTCTTCAGTTCATAAAAGCCCTTTGTTTAGTTCTTGGTCAGTATTTTTCTCCCTTTTTTTGTGTGCTTTAGTTGCTGGTCAAGAATGGCTGACTTGACTGGAAGCTGTGTATGCTTGCCAGCTTTCTTTAGCTAGCTTGCAAGATATACAAATCATATGAAGGGTCTGACGTGATCTAACCAACGCGGTTTCAACGCTCTCTCTCTCACATGTCAGGGAGAAGTGATGGGTTGTTTGTGTCCACACCTAGCCTTTTCCAAATTTTCCAATGTAAGCATGCAAGAGATTTAAGTAAAAATGAAAGAGAGATGAGAAATATAAAGGATGATTTCCATAAGAACGAAAAAAATGCAAATGCATTGGATAGCTCCGAGTTTTTATCGATTCCAGAGCATAAGGGAATGTTTGGAAGTTGGAAGCAGAAATTCCATAGGAGTTCTACAGAAAACAGTTTGATTCACGTAGAATTCAAGGAAAATTCACGCGAAACGGGACCTAAAAGTTGAGATTGGCATAAGCTAATTGACGCAGTCAAGTAAGCTCTGGACAATTTATCCTAGAAGTTGCAGTAAGTCACAAGCCATGCTGACAGTGTGTGACCAAGAATTAGCATGTCCTTTCGGACCCTGAAAAAAGAATCTGAAAACTGGTGACCACAGCGTGCACGAAAGCAACGGCCGGCGACTTTATACAATTCAAACTAAGATAGAAGAAGCATCCATGAAAGCACATAGAAAGTTCTAGAGAGAGAAACAAAGGGAGTTTTAGAGAGATGGAGAGGTTTTTAGAGAGAGAGGGGACATTTTTGGTTCTTTGCTGCTAGAGGAAGAGAATAAGGCCAAAGGGGAAGAGGCCAACAAAGTGAACAAACACTAGTGCCATAGAACAACTACTTTTTCATTTTGTTGGATGCAAAGGCAAACACAACTTTGATCTCTCTCTTCTTTCTCACTTTTGAGTTAGTTAAATGGGGAGACTAAAGGAACCATCGCTTGCCCGATTGTTAGGGATGGTATTGCAATCATTTGGTCGGATTGAAGATGAAAAAGAAGATATATCATTTGGGTTTGGTGATCATGCAACATATACAACGATTAGGGTACCTGCTTTTGGTTGCTTAAATTCCACATAGGAGAACCCAAATGATAGGGTTTGGAATTGGAATTATGCAGTTCTCAATCATGGTATAATAGAAGGGCCGTTATACATAAGAATCAGGGTGGAAACGGATAACAAATAATCCGTATTATCCGTTATTCGTATTCGAGAGAACGCTAATATGGCAAGCAACATCCGTATCCAGATTTAAAACGGATCCGGATTTGGATATTATTTGGATTGTTTTTCCGGATACGGATCCGGATGTGGATCTGTCAAATAAAACGGATCCGGATACGGTTTCGGATATATCCGTATCCGGACCTGGTAACTCCTCAATGCTCAATCCAATCTCATTCCTCAATCCTCATTTCCTCGTTCCTTAGTTGCCTAGCACAACCGCCGAGCCCGACCCGATTCCCCTGCCCTAGTGCCCTAGCCGCGCCGCCGCCCTCAGCCCGCCGCCTGGCCGTCGTTCTCCGCCGCCCACCCTCTGCTGTCCAGCACGCCCGCGCCCTCCACGTCGCGTCGCTGCCCTCAGGCCAGTCAACCCGCTGCCCGGCCGCAGCCCTCTGCTCTACACGCTCAGCACGCCAGCAGCCCAACACGCCCGCGCGGCCCGCGTCGGCGTCGTCCCCATCAGCCAGCTGCCTACCCTCTGCGGCTCTGCCCCTCTGCAGTCTACACGCGGCATGCCTGCCGCCGACCCTTCACTAGAAAGGTCAGCGCCAATCCCTGCTCCTCTTTACGATAACAAGCTAGACCCATTCTTCGTTTGTTGATTCTGGATATGTACTAGTATTCGGTGATTCTCCATATTGATTGCTTCCAATATTCCAATCCTAATCAATTCATAATTGACTTGCTGGTGTAGAACATTATCTGGCATCTAGTCATATATGTATAACCTGAGTTTTTTCCCCTAATGGGGTAATATGCTATACAGTGTGATAAACTAAGTAGATCACATCTTATTCAATTCTCACTTGTGCATCACCTCTCCAGAGCCATATGTATTGGCTGTTTGGCTTATATAATTTTTCTCTAAAAGAAGAAAAACAGTTCCTTCTGGTACTCAACAATTTGAGTTCGTGATAAATTTCCGAGCATGTGAGGCACATGCTCTAATTATCTTAACAAATGTGTACGTTATAGGATAAATTCTATTTCTATAGTCTTACTCCACTAAGATATATGTGCTCTCTATGGACCAGAGAGGATCACATACTGATGAACAGATCAAACTGCGGGTTACTTCTGTTGATAACTATGGAAGACTTCTGTTGATTACTTAGGTACCTCATCGTGACTAATTTTATGTTTGGTTACTTGTTTTCCAAATACCATAACAAAAACACATGGTTATATGCTTATATTTGTTCAATCTCGATCTTTTTTTTTCAGTTTTGGGTAAAGCAATTGAAACATATTACATATCAGCCATGGTTGCTAAATCTTCAAGTAATGCCAGGAATAAGCATGTATTGAAATTTATATTTGTAGCTTTGTGCACTTGCTGAGTTTGTAATTTAAAATTTATGTTTTTGTAGGCTGAGGTATCAAGTGAACCAAGTGGAAGCTACAGTGTCAATCCGAATGCTAGTGCAAGTGGCAATGCTGCAATTGTAGATGACAATGTTGCAGCGCAGAGTGGTGTGGCTGCCAAAATCATGGGCACAAAGAGAAAGAAGAAAACATCAAAAGTTTGGTTACACTACATTGAGATGTTTCAGGAAGAAAAGGTGAATGACAAGGTTATCAAGAAAGTAATGGCAGAATGTAAATACTGTAAGAAGGTTCTTAAAGCTGGTAATGTGCAATGTACGTCACGTTTATGGAATCATTATAAAGCAAAACATAAAGTACATGAGAGTCAGGGACAACTTAATTTGACCACATTAGGAGGGAATGTCAATTTAGATACTTGGAAGTATGATGAGGAAGATAGTGTTGAGAAGTATCATCCTGCAATTATCATGCATGAGTATCCATTCAACTTTTCAGAGCATGAATACACAAATGACTTTATCAAATCATTGTGCCCCACATTTCCTTTGAAGTGTCGCAAGAAAACTACGTCAAGGATAATGTATATTTTTTCGCAAAGAGAAGCTAAAGATTTTTGAGAAGTTTGCCTCTCTCAACTGCCGATTTAGTTGCACGATGGATTTATGGACTTCTAATCAAAATAAGGGGTATCGTTGTGTCACTTGCCATTTCATTGATAATGATTGGAAAATTCAAAAGCATATCATCAATTTCTTGCATCTTGAAGGAAGACATACGGGAGCAAATCTGATTGCCGCATTCATGGGGGAAATGGCTGGATGGAATATTGAACATAAGTTATGTACTTTAACCTTAGATAATGCTTCTTCAAATGATGTTTGTGTGGACACTATCATCTCTACTCTTGAAAATCATAATTCTCTAATCTGCCATGACAAGTTCTTTCATGTCCGTTGTGCTGTTCATATTATTAATCTTATTGCAAGGGATGGTGTGAGCACAATTTCAGCTATTATAGATAACATTCGTGCATCTGTTCTTATTGTCAAAAACTCACCTTTGCAATGAGAGATATTTATGAAGAATGCTAATGATATGGGTTTATACACAAAGGAGGGTCTTTCTCTAGATGTGTGCACTAGGTGGAACTCAACCTATTTAATGCTAGCAGATGCCATCCACTATAAAAAGGTTTTCCAAATGCTTGTTATTTTGTATCCAGAGAAGTATCGCAAACGTGCTCCTTCCAATGATGAGTGGGAGAAGGCAAGTGTTTTGTGCACGTGTTTGAAGTTATTTTACAATGTGACTAACCTTTTGTCTGGTTCTTACTATCCAACCGCCAACTTGTTCTTTTTGGAATTTAATGATATTAACATTTAGCTCATTGAGTGGGTTAATGGCAATGATGGCTTTATTGCTACGATGACAAAAGCTATGAAGGATAAATTTGACAAGTATTGGCACATGAGTAATATGGCTCTAGCAGTTGCATGCATGTTAGATCCTCGCTACAAAATGAAGGTGGTTGAGTTTTACTACAAAGAGATGTCAGACAACTCTAGAATTAAAGAGATAGCTGAATTTAGAAAGGTTGTTCAAGAGTTATTTGATTCTTATGCTTCTCTTTATAGTCATCCTGGAGTGGGCAATGTGCAAATGCAACCTAGAGCTCAAGCTTGTGAATCACATGTGGATCTTGGTGATCAGCCAAAAAAGAAAAAGCTAAGTGCTTTTCTAAATGATATAAGTGAAGTAGACCAAGATAAGTCTGATTTGGAGAAATATTGCAGTGAGCCCTTGTTAAGGTGGCCTGAAGGTGAATATTTTAATATTTGTCTTGGTGGAAGACCCATGGTGTACAATATCATGTCCTTGCTCTAGTTGCAAGGAATATATTGGCTATTCCTGCATCAACAGTTGCATCTGAATCTGCCTTTAGTGCTGGAGGAAGAATCATTGACAAGTACCGTAGTCGTTTGGACCCTAAAGTTATTGATGCTTTGATTTGTACCAATGATTGGATAAGAGCTGCTAGGACAGGTAAACAAATAAAAATAGGCAAATTTTTTCTTCTATTATTTGCTAAAGCATTGCTAATTTATTTGTCTTTTTCTTTCAGATCAATGTGCCATAGCTTCAATTCTGGAAGATTTAGCTATTCTTGATGTGAATGACAAAGTTGAACAAGGTGAATTTATACAAGATGAGGGCATACAAGAACAAGGTAGAGAGTAAAGATTAGGTTTTTTTTATGTAAATGACAATGATGCTAAGATTTATCATTCCAACACTTCATAGCACTTGCATACTAAGGCACCAGATGGGATATGAACTTTTGAATTGACATTCTTTATGTAAGTGACAATGATGCTCAGATTTATCATTTGTGTTTTCAAGAAGGATGATTGCATATCATTTTATCTTGATGTAATTACTATGTATGATATGATCATATGAATCAATATATATAATTACTATATTTTACTAAACATCTCAACTGTTATTTATTGTGTTGTAGGTGCTTTCAGCCATGTGGAAGGTTCTTTTTGAAGCACTACAGCCATGTAGACTTGGAAGGTTCCAAATTTCTTAGATGGACTGATGGGAGGAGTTATATTCTGTTATGCGCTTGTCATGTAGTGCTTTTATATTATGTAATTTATGTTTGCTACATTTAGACATGTTCATTGTTATTTTGTGTGGCTGGAACAAGAACTTCCAAACAGTTATGTACTATGTCTACATGAAACATATTACTATTATTATTATCTATGCTAAAATTATGACTATCATTTATCTGTATGGAACGTATTATTATCGTTTATCATTGATTGAGATATATATATATTATTATCCGTCTATCACCATCTATCACATATTTATCTTATTATTTGTTTTACTGTAGTATGTCGTTGAAGTTTTTGGATATCCGTATCCGATTTGAATTAAATAAATATCCGATCCGTATTCGTATTCGAGTAACATCCAATCCATATTCGTATTCGATAATATCCGTATTCGGATCCGTATTTGATTTAAGAATATGAAAAAGGAAATGAGAATGGCACTATCCGATCCATTTGCACTCTTACATAAGAACTGTGATCTAATATATTCCCCTAAGCATAATGGAAAATCAAAGGAGTTTCAGGCCACCGTAAAGTCTCGGTGTCGTTAAATGCTGAACCAAGAACCACGGCATGTCATCCTTATAGCCAGAAGCAATTTTCGAACCACGTCACTCACATTTTACAGATTTTCCCGTAGCACAGAAAACCGGAAGAAAATGCGCAGAAAATGGTTGGGCGACGAATCGATCAAAGTTTTCTCCAAGTTCAATTTAGTACCCATTTCTACCGGATCCAAGAGATCCAATCAAGTAATCATATGATCAATTATCACGACCAATCACATGACCCCTAGCTATCTTGCTAACTAACCGTAAAATGACAGCTCAAAAAGAAACCCCATGAAAGCGAAACCAATCACACAAAAAACCTAGAAATCAACACAAAACATAATATATTTCAATCAAGACATCAAGAAAACAAAAATGCAAAACAAATTGGCCACAAACAAGATCGAAAGCCAGCAGTCAACCTTGCAAAAGAAAACATATAAATAAAAAGTTAAAATTGGCGACGCGCAAACAGAGACACGAAACCGTGTCAAAGCATCAGCCTATATATAACGAAACCCAATTCACACACGCACGCAAACTCACCTATGCATGCAAGAACGCTCGCAAACATGACCACCTCGCCGCCGTCTCTGCTCCTGGCCGCCGCGCTCCTCCTCTCCGCCGCCGTGCTCTGCTCCGCCCACCCCCCTGGCTGCCCCGTCCCGCTTCCCGCGCAGACGGCGGACAACAACCCTCGGCTGCAGCGGGCTTACGCGGCTCTGCAGTCCCTGAAGCGCGCCATCACCGACGACCCCAAGAACCTCACCCGCGGGTGGTGCGGCCCCGACGTGTGTGCCTACTACGGCGTGTTCTGCGCTCCCGCGCCCGACGACCCCTGCGCTCGCGCCGTGGCCGGCGTGGACCTCAACCACGGCGACCTCGCCGGCACCCTCCCGTCCGAGCTCGGCCTCCTCACCGACCTCGCCGTCCTCCACCTCAACTCCAACCGCTTCGCCGGCGGTCTCCCGGACTCGCTCCCCAAGCTGAGTCTCCTCCACGAGCTCGACGTCAGCAACAACCGCCTCTCCGGCGGCTTCCCGGAGCACATCCTCTGCCTCCCCAACGTCAAGTACGTCGACATCAGGTTCAACAACCTCTGCGGCCCCGTGCCGCCGGCCATCTTCGACAAGAAGATCGACGCGCTCTTCATCAACGACAACCACTTCGACTTCGAGCTGCCGGAGAACTTCGGCAACTCCCCGGCGTCGGTGATCGTGCTCGCAAACCTCCGGCTGCGCGGGTGCCTGCCGCCGAGCATCGGCCGCATGGCGGGGACGCTCAACGAGCTCGTCATCCTCAACAGCGGCGTCCGGTCGTGCGTCCCGCCGGAGATCGGGCAGCTCCGGGAGCTCACCGTGCTGGACCTTAGCTTCAACCAGCTCCAGGGCGAGCTGCCGGCGTCTATGGCCGGGATGCGCGCGCTGGAGCAGCTCGACGTCGCGCACAACGAGCTCGCCGGGCACATCCCGGAGGGCATCTGCGCGCTGCCGCGGCTCGCCAACTTCACCTACTCGTACAACTACTTCTGCGGCGAGCCCGAGCGGTGCCTGGGCCTGCGGCGCAACGACGACCGGCAGAACTGCATCGCCGGCCGGCCCGACCAGCGGCCGGCTGACCAGTGCATCGCCTTCCTGCACCGCCCGCCGGTGCACTGCGACGCGCACGGCTGCTTCGCGCCGCCGTCGCACTACTGACCGACCTCGCCGCGGTAATTACTGTAGTGGCTTTGTGAAATTCGTTGTTTATGTAAAATTCGGTCGATTCAAAAGGGTAAATTCGTACAGAGGCAGATATCAATCACCGTATATATATACACTGTAATTTTTTCTGTTTTCTTTTTTTACACAGAGAGGAGGTTAATAATGGAATTGTGGACGATTACATGATACATTACAGTATTATTACCCACTAATCATTGTTTCTTCTGCACTACTCCTGGTACCATTTTATTGGTTGTTACATTAACAGGATTAATTGGCTATATATACTTATGCATAAAAAAGCATGAATTAATTACTAATACCTGTTTGGTTTCTTCCCTGGCTTGATGCCACCATTACCAAATTAACCAGTATTTAACAAGTTAAGTTTGTCCTCTCCAATCATGAAGAGTAGGCAGCCACAACCAAAGGTCAAGGATCACATGATAATGTTATTATCTAGCAGGAACCCAGTTAAGGGGCGCCAATTGGTGAGCAGGAGAAGAATCTAATGCCATGCACATCTGATAAGTATGGGGTCAAAGCTAGGTGGATTGGATTGGATTGAACCAAAATTAAATTAAACCAAACTAAACTAAATTAAAGCAGCAGATGCTCATGGGTTCCAGCTGCAAAGTGGAGATATATATACATCATCTTGCCTGGCTCCAGCCTAATAGTGTTGTGTCACTAGGGAAAGTCGGGTGCACAAAAGCTGTGTGTCATTACGTATAGTTGGTATGTACTCCTGCTCTGTTCTGTTCAATGTTCATGTCCTTGTCATAGGCACATCACCAGCCTGCTAAAACAAGAACAGTAGAGATAAGCAAATGCAGCACTCTACTACTACTTCAAAAATCCGATTCAGGCATGTATACGCCGAGCAGAACACGGCACTGAGATGGTTCCCAAAGAAGGCGACGACGACGGCGACGGCGACGGCAACGTGCGTGAACATGTAGTGGGGATGGAAATTGGAGACGGAGCAGAGCAGAGCAGTTGCCGTCTGAATCTGCTGATAAAACGAGCGGTAACGCGGACGTTTCCGTCGTCAGCTGCGAGACAGACTGGCATGAGGAATGAGGTTAGCCGGTCAGGAACTGGACAAATCACAAGTGACGAGTGGTGTTTTGGGCAGAAGATAATGGGGTCATGACTAATGAAAGGTGACCAAATGGTATCAACCTTGCCTTTGGTGCCAGCCGTTCGCCATTATGTATTTATTAGGAAGATAATGTGCCTACTTGCCCATAAAACAAATGGCCAAGTCAGGGCTGACAGGATCACTGTTAGTTAGCACCCTGTTTAAGTTAGAGAGAGAGAGAGAGAGGTTTAGTTATAGTATCAAATAATGCAAGGGAGAGACAGCATAGCAGGTAGGCCTAATGCAGTGTCCCATTGGCAGCATGATGGAGAGAAGACAGACACAAAGGGTGCTTGCCCACCAAGTGACAAGACCCTATGAGCAACCCACCCCAGCATGCATACAATTCTTCAGCACTCCACATTGGAGTACAATTATACAGAAATGTACTGATGTGGCTGCTGCTGGTGCTGGTGCTGTTTTTTGTTTTTTCAAATCATCATCTGCCATTTGGTGGCTATCATTTACAACTGTTGGTTACATTCAGATTATGCATAATTGAATGGATTCATCGGAATGAAAAACTATCTGTTAGATGTTAATCAACAACTCCACTTAATTGTGTAATTTAGATGGACCATGCAGGAGAAATGTAGTGCTGGTACTAGGTCAGGAAGAGGAAGAGCCTGACATCTCAACACCCATTAGCACTTTCTGATTTCTGAGACATAGTTAATAGTAGTACCACACTACCACCCCTTTACCTTCGTACATGAATGAGATCAGGAGGGCACATGCATGGAGGAAAGAGATGCATGACCAACCTCAAACACAGTTTCCAGGCTTAACAAAATCATAAATGAGCTGTCCGGTGTAGTTTTCATTCTGTTCGGGAGAATGGTGACTTGACAGAATTTCTGAAGAAAAATATGCAAGGGCAAGGAGTGGAATCGAACCTCCTTAGGTGATTTATGTAGTATTAGAATTCAATAGTGACAACAACTTCATAACATCATAGCATCTTACATACAGATTATTCACTCACTACATATATTACAACTACAGACTACTCGATCTTGAATTCTAACTTGCAGTACCTCGAGGCTCGCCTTGACGCTCAGTAAGACGTGAGGTACTATATCCGGACTACAAGTCGTCCTCCGGTTGCTCATAATCAACTGCTAGGCTTTAAGATGGACCTGATTCCATGGAAAAATACGTATGAATAAGACGCTACCATAGTGCCATTGATTTCAGAACAACTCATGTTATGTCTATATATAGAACAAGCCTTTACCTAAAGCAAGAGGCGATGCGCTGAATGTGCTGTCGGAATTGTTCGTCTCCCCGATAAGTGACGGAAATGAAGGAATGGATTTCAGTATCAGCTTCCTACCACCTTTTCGGCTTGGTGAAACACTCAGCGCATTATATGGTGGCGATACTCGTTTCCCATTAGGTGAAGATGTCTTGACAATACCAGGAGAAACAGCTTCTCTTAAAATATCCGGCATTTCCTCATCGAAAGCACTATCAGCAACCTCGGAAAACTTGCGAGAGTGAGCTGTTTCAGGGGCTTTTGAAGAGCGGGAGGAGCTCCCAGTGCGAGCTTTAGTAGGTCTTGGTGGCTTTGCATTTGAGAAGCTTGGTAGTTTGAGCAAAGAACTGAAAAGGTTTGTACAGCTACTAAAACACATGTTTGCAAATATTTGGTGCATTAAAGGTTAAAATGTAATAAGCAAACCTGGAAACATCAAAAGGTGGTGTTATTGGGACAGCAAGCTCAAGGAGTGGGTGATCCTCGCTCTGTACATTTGCCTTTTGTTGGTCGTTTTCCTTTTCGTTTCCACAATTTTCAGTTTGTTCGCCTCCTTGTTTCATTTCTTCATTCTCAGCTGATACAGCACCTACCGACAGAATATTAATGTCAGACAGAAACCAAAATCCATGGTAGCTAGTTCATTTAATCATTTCACACTGCAACTTCGGCACATCAGGTACTCTATAAGCTATACCCTAGATACCTCTGAAACGAAAATAAACACATGTAGCATAGATCCAGATTCAAGTGTTGATCATTTAGCATCAATTTTATGGAGCTTCATAGCATAAGTTATCAAGTCAGGAAAGAAGCAACAGATTATGCTTATTTCCAGTAAAAAGATGTGCGAGTCTTAAAACTGAAAAGTATAGCATAGTTGGACAAATTAGAAAAGCAAAATGCTCACCATCTCTCATGCCAAAAGTGTTTTTGCAACTCTCACATCTGCAGTTGCTAGAGCACCCAACGCCTCCCTGTTATTCAATCAAACAGTTAAAGCATATAAGTAACAAATCAGAGGTAGAATTTTCGGTGACATGATCTTCATATCAGTTTCCTGAGCAACTATAATACCTGATAGCATTCACAGTATTTTTTGAGACAGCTTGACTTCTTGCAATTGCATCCTCTCTTATGACGAGCTGAAGCGGGAGTGTTATTAGGATCTTCCTGCAATTCATTACAGAATTTCAGCATCACATAGACGGGTGTAATGGCTAACAAAACAGTGTTATGAATATGGCTTGTTGTATTGTACAGCCCAAAGAGACAAATACATAGTACAAATCAACCTCTTACTAGGGACCTAGACCAATACAATTACTAGAGACGTAGATCAATAGGAAAACATAATACCCTTAACTCCCTCAAATGCAAAGCGTGTGCAATAGCATTGCATTTTAAGAGGATAACTAAAACAAATAAACATCTAAAGTCCGAGTCTTGATAACACCGTAGAAGCGCCGAGTCTTGAAAATCATGTCGAGTTAAGCAGAAGAGAGAAGCATGGCGGCAAAGACCATAGCCCAAAGGACCATAGAGATCAAGAGCACGCAACAACAATAACTCCAAGGAAAGAGCATGGCAAAGCGAAGTCTACGACCAGAGGCCATACAAAAGCAATTGGCTGATGCGCAAAGATTTTTCTTGATTCATATGAACAAAGATTTTTCTTGACTCATATAGACACGAGCAAAGACTGGATGGACGCAACTGAAGCAGTGACTCTAAAGAGAAAAAGACTCAAGAACAAGCAGTAACTTGATGACCCTCTACAATAGTAGCACAAGAGTTCACATTGACCCTCTTCTAGTAGCACTCCACGGTCAAACAACAACACGATAGAAGCAGCAGCTAGGAGCCATCTCCAACAATACCAAAATAGCAGCCCAATGAACAGCAACAATGTGCAATTAACACAGCAGGCCAAACAGCAACAATCCGCGGCAGCCCAACAGAGGAAAATTAACCCTCATGCAAGAAGTTGGGTGCAGCTGCTGCCTGCTAGGGTTACCTTCAACAAAGGAGCTGGTGGCAGCTGCAACAACTAGCAGCAGTAGCACGGCTGCAGGAGAAGGGGCGCTGATCCGGCGAGTATGACAACTCCTGGCTCAACAACCGCACTTAAAGGAGACAAAGAGGCCAGGAATGCTACGATGATGAACTGGCTAGCCAGCCAAGCAACCTCAGCCGGGTGAAGAAGGCGGCAACGACCTAGATCAAAGAAGCAACAGCACACCCTGGGAGAAGGTGACGGTGGCAGATCTGGGCGGCAGCAACTGCTCAACCCTAAGAAGAGGTCGCAGTGACGACGAAGACTGAGCAGCAGCAAGAGGACAAGCCGGCAGAGGAAGAAGCCGGCGCCCAGCGTGGGTGACGAAGGGGAACGAGCAGCTGTTGCATGACGACCACACCGACACCAAGCGACGAGGAACAGCTTCAAATCAGCGAAAGACAAGCCAGAGGAAGACGAGCCAATGCATGACGACAACAGATTGGGTGAAAAAGCCACCCCCATGACAGAAGATCGCCTCCTGGGGGCAGCGTAGTGGAAGATGGAGGCGGCGGCCGAGAGACAACGACAAAGGCAGTGGAAAGCTAAACCCTAGATTTTGCTCTGATACCATATTATGAATATGGCTTGTTATATTGCACAGTCTAAAGGGACAAATATATAGTACAAGAAGACATTACTATAAGTCAATCTACTAGAGACCTAGATCAATAGAAAAACATAATACCCTTAACAAATAGATTTAAATATATCTATCATATATTAAAAGTACATGGCAGGTTAAACAAAAAAGATAGAGATGCTAAAAATTCTCACAAAAAAGTAAAACATCCGGAAATTAATCTAGTGGTGTCTTTCATTATTAGTAGACCACAACCAATAGATTTTCATAACTATATCTAGACATATCACAGCCGATACATCTTCATCAGTGTACCTAAACAGATCGCAACTTGTAAATTTCATAACTACACCTAAACATAGGTTTAAAAAATTACACATAAACATCATCCAGCCATTGATCTGGTGTACTCTTATAATTAATAAAACACAACCGATAAATCATCATAACCATACCTAGATATTATCAAATATTGATCTGGTGTACAAAAGACACATATAGGCTCAATAGGCTAGATCATGATATGAACTATTATTGCCCCTATTATATATGTCTAAAAAATAAAGATAATTAAAGGTCTTTCCAACAATTGCATGGGACTCCGTGCTAGTTTACAATAAAAACACCCACCTGAGTCTCCTGACCAGCATCTGTCGACATGCGGATTACTTTTGGAGCAAATGCCAGTGGGTTTCGAAATTCTATCTGCTTACGAGTGGAGAGAACAATTTCCTCATGTATAGGCTTGTTAAGACATCCTTGACATGAACAAGGTTCGGAACAGTACACACCAGCAGCAAAGCACTCACAATAACTGCACATGAGAACAGTGGACAAAGACTATCAAAGGAATATAACATAAATTCATTTTAGCATATGCATATAAAATTCTGCAGTACAAATAGTGTGCTAGTGGCTTAAACTTCTATGCCCAGGCATTTCAAAGGAGCCTCTTCATGTAATTAGGTTCACAAAATCTTAACAATATGCAAAGAGCACTCACAGTTTCAAGCACTTTGACTTTTTACAGCTGCAACGCTTGCATGACTCACCATCATCCCCATTATCTGCTTTACGCCTGCTCTTCAACCAGATAGATGTCAGTTAACTGGAATGTAATGAAACATGCATGGAAACAACCTATCACCCTCCAAAAAGAAATCAGAAGCAGAAACGAACCTCTTCTTTTGAGGGCTGCTGCTTTGACTTGAAATATGATCATTTCCAAGAAAACCTCCAGCTGAACAATCATCATCATCCATCTTAAGGTCTAACAGTACACAACCTGTGTGGTTGAAATTTTCTGCAGCAGACAGCAGCTTTCCATGCACATCCTGTTCAGTTTTCATTGATGGAACCAAAGCAGTAGCCAAAGGGTCCTGATAAGCCATTTTGTCTTTTGATGTTAATGCAAGAGCATTTAAATGTAGACCAATGCCACGCAATACACGTGGCAATGGAGTTTTCCCTGGATTTGTGTGATTTTGTGCAGAACTTTTGCCTTTACATGTCGAGACAGACAGATCCTCGACGGATTCTTTCGGCACAATCCTATTTGAATACCCAGCTGCTTCAAAAACCAGACAGCGTCTTCGAATGCCACGTTGCTGTTGGGTCTCAACCTAAACATGCCAGCAGGGAGAAAACAATTAGAGAATATTATGATAGAATATCTAGCCATAGCAGATCAAGTAGCCGCAATCTACGGCCTACAAATGAATCTAGAACCATGTGAAGTGTGAGCAACATTGCCATAGCATAAGAAATTGGCCAACAACCGACAATTGGGGATCCAGTACCTTGTAGCCTAACGGAACACAGACATTCACTTCATTAAGATTATCTTGTATTTCTTCACTTGAGATTGATTTTTGACCTTCAGGAAAGAACTGGGCATTTTGTGTCTGGTCTTCTTCCATTACCAACTCACGGTAGTATGCTTGACTGGAAGAACTAGGGTGTGTTCTGTCTGAGATGTCGCCATCTCCTGTAAGTTTTGGTAGCAAAAATCCACATGATTCTGCATATTCGGTGCCAGCCGCACTCCTCTGTGATCCTTGTCCATCGATGAGTCAAAGGCCAAAAGTTCACCCGAAGTTACAGAAACCAAGTCCTTCCATTCACATCCCAAGACTTCACCGTTATCTTTTCCAGGCTGGCAGCCATCCAGGAGCTGGATATCAGTGGAAAACAAGCATTTTCTTTTCTCCAAAGTATTTTTAGTGGTTTGGACTGCTTCTAATTTCCGGCATTTGTCCTGTTTAAGATCTGATCTAACACCATGGCAAGGTGTTGTGTTATGATCCGGACTGCCAGTATCAAATTGACCAGGTTGAGGCAAATCATTAGGCCCTTTGGGAGGATCAACAATACCTTCATTTACTGAAGAGGTAATTGTGTGAGTCTCCTGAGTGATGGTGCTATTGCAGGCAAACAATCTAACAGCATTTGAAGAACTGGATGGCTTGTTTTTATCACTGCCATCAATGCAAACCTCACTTTCAGTGAAATCAGCAAAAGAGCTTCTGACAAGAAAATTTTACCAGCATCAGATTTACCTCCCAAGGTTAAATAGTTTCACTCAATATCCACACGTATGTAGAAAAAATGGCAGGACTTACTTGGAAAGTTTCGATTCCTTCTGGGCATTGTCATGCGGAGAAGTGAAGATGGAGGAAATGGAGGTGATGTTCAGAGATTGGTATCCTTGGAGGCTATTCCCGGAATACGCCGACTTGAGAGGCTCAATCGGAGACAGGCTATTGATGAAACTGAAAAGAGGGGAGTCCTGCATTCAGAAATCAAGAGATCAGGTGGTGCGTGATGGTAGATCTAGTTCCATGAGTGCCAAAATGAAAACTAAACATGCATTAAAAAAAGTACAGCCACAAAAGTAAACTGTGAAGCACCATGGATTTAATTGCCAACGAATAACACATGCTGCAATTTGTGTATTCTCCTGTTATTTAACATCTAAACTGACAAAGTCGTATCTGTACCAATAGAAAAGTGAATCCTCCGTCCAACCCGCGGGTATACGACACGATGAGCGCAAACAATTGCGCCAAAAATGTGCTAAATCAACACAAATCCAAGGTCAAACGTTCACCAAAATGGATCTGGCCCTGCCGGAGGCTAACAAAGGATATGCATTTCCAGGGATATCTAATTCGGACCATCCAAATCCTAAGAAAACCTCTCAACTCTTTTTCCCCCGAAGAACCTAACCTCCCCTTCAACTGGCACAGGCCGCACAGCACAGAGACCACTCCACGTTGCAAGAACATGAACACGACGCACTGATCTCCAAGACTGGTGGCCAGATCTAGACCTAACCGCGTGTTTTCGGTGAGCGCACGCCATGCCGCTGGTTTCCGAAGTAGCCGGAGTAACCTAACTGAAGATAACCGCCGGAACACAGAAAACCCAGAATTTTTTTTTCTGGCGAGAGCGGTGGCGCCAATCCGGCACCCACGCGCGCGGCAAGAAACCCCCGCGATTTGGGAGCGGACGACTGAGTGCCGAGAACACAAACCGACCCCAATTCCGCCAAGAACCCGCCGCGGGAACCAACTATTTGCACGGCGGAAAGAGAAGAAAACCCTCGAGATTTTGCATCGCCGAACAGAGGGGAAAATCTCGTATCCAGCGGAATCGAAGCAGGGGGGAGCCAAGAAATTAAACGACGAAAGCATAGTCCCCCACAAGAAAAACCAATCCGTCCGGCGCCGCATCCCCGCAGCCACCGGAGCCGCGGATCCTATCCCAGACCCGGCAGGAGCAAACGCAACAGCACAAGAGCGAGAAAGATAAACCAAACCAGCACAAGAACAAAATCCCCCTCCCCCTCCCCCTCCCCACCCCACCCCCCCTCCACCACCAAACTAATAAACCAGAAGAAAAGGAGCAGCAAAGACGACCGGGCGCGTCACCTCAGCTCTCGCTGCAGCCGGCGCCGCCGAGCGGTCGGGCGTGTCCATCTCTGCGTCCGCGTCCGCTCTCTTCCTCCTCACCCCGCGCTGCTCCTTGTCCTCTCTCTCTCTCTCTCTCTCTCTCTCTCTCTCTGGGGGACCCTTCTTGTATAGGGGGAGGAGACGGGGAGCGGGTGCCGCGCGACGACGCTTCACTGCGGGCCATAAATTTAAGACGGGCGAGGGCGGGAAGGCCGCCTCTTTTCGGCTTCGGCTTCCCCTTTTCTTTTCTTTCTTTTTCTCTACCGGCTCGGCTCGGCTCGGCTCGGCTCGATTCGGCGTGATCTGATCCAATCTAGTGGTGAGGAACTGACAAAGTGACTCACCCTGTGTGCGACCCCACTCAGACTACCCACGTCGTCCCTCCCCTCCGCTGACAGATGGGCCCTACTGGCTTCTCCCCGTGCTTCTTTTCCTTTTTTTCGCTGACCAGTGGGTCCTTGGAGTTGATCGCTTCTTTGCCTATGACAGTGGCCCCGTTTTCTCTTTTCTCAAAATAATAGCAAGAATATGTCGTCGTATTTTCCTTCTAATCTTTTATGACCCATCAGCTGCCGCATGCTATTCCTCGGCCATCCAGCTCCAGCACAAGTATGTGTTTCGGTTGCACGGGCTATATATCAGAGGGACTACGGATTGTGGCTAATCAACATGGATCACGGTTTTTTCATCTTAGGTAAACGCGGACACTATTGAGAATACACATGGAAGTTAAACTGTTTTCTATAAGATTCATGTGTTCCAAACAGACATCTTTATAATACGTATACGTATATAGGATGGATACGTGGAAACATGGTAGAAGTTAAAAAAAACACGTAAGAGCATCCTAGTGGTAAGAACTAATGATGCGTGTGCTAGGACGGAGAACTTAAAAGAAACACGTAAGAGCATCTTCATAATACGTATACGTACATAGGATGGAGCAGCACTAGCTTGAGTTGAATGCAGTGGCGTAGCTATACGGCTAGACCGTATAGCCAGGTCGGAGTAATAAACGTGACACGCGCGCGGCAGGCTACCAGCTCCCGCGTATAATTTGAACGGGCCGGCGCCCGGACGGAACGGACGGGAGCAGTTGCATGAGACGGAACGGGATAGCGCGCGCGTGCCGGTTCGTCATTTTGTGCCGTACCTACGTCTTGGCGCGAACTGATCAAGCTTCCATGCATGCACGCATCCAGCTACGCAATCCCATGAACGAAACGATGACCGATCATTTTATATCGGCTTCAACCATTGGATTCTCGTTCGTCGACTGAGAGGTGGTCCAGCTTGATTTGTTTCTCCATCCTTGTTATTTGTGTGTGTGTGTGTATTATTTCCCAAAAAACATGTCTTACATGAGGAATCAGATCGAATGTGTCATCCGTTCTTCGACCTTATCTGCACGTACGTACGTGCTGAGCATATATCGCGGTGGCGCCGGGTTTGGGATATTATTGCCGAGGGGTGCAATGTACACAGCGCACAATATCTCGTACAAATAGGTCCACGACACAAATTAAATACTCGTTACACTCCGTCATTCATCACCTGTACGTTTTACGTAGGGATAACTCCATACGGTTTTCGTCGGCAAAAAATAATATATCCCACCAGGACTGCTCCTTGTGTTTCTCACTGACATAGAATTTATTTTCAATGTCAGCTAGATGTAACCGTCGAGCGTCGATAGCGTGATGTCTATAATGACACTCTATATGTCTGATTTTTTAAAAAAAGCCTTATTTACGTGGTTTAGCGACGAGGTT
The DNA here is from genome assembly GCA_019208055.1 of Stipa capillata. Taxonomy (NCBI): domain Eukaryota; kingdom Viridiplantae; phylum Streptophyta; class Magnoliopsida; order Poales; family Poaceae; genus Stipa; species Stipa capillata. The sequence continues at coordinate 701,883 of JAGXJF010002612.1, read as the reverse complement.
AAGTGGGAGGGAGGTAGCTAGGTCAGGTAACTAACATAAAGCGTGGGACCTACCTACCCCAGTGGAGTACTAGGCTGTTCCCGGCAATTACGCAGTTAAACCGTTTAGCCCGCGGGACCTACCCTGCGCTAGCCAGAGTAATCGAACGTGGGCCCCGTCGTGGACAATACGGTCTTGCAACGCGGCCTCATTAATTACTCCTTTCTATCTACCCCGCTCCACTGGGCCAGGAACCCACCGACGCTGACCTCTTTCGAACGGCCCTAAGCCCGCGCCGCTCCATCACCCGAGTCGCTGACACGCCAGGCCCATGGTCCATGGGGTGGGTCCGGCTTCGCTTCAACACGGCCTCACAGGTTGGTAGCGGCTCGGTCTGGCGACGCTAGCTAGCTGCCGCGTGGTGGGGGCGCACCGTGCACCGAACGGGGAGAGGAGAGGATCTCCTGCGGCCGGTGTCACCAGCAGTGTGGCGCTGACTGTGGCTGCGCATGCAACACGCACAACGCATCTGGCCGTTCCATTTACTGGGGCCCCGAGCAACCTCATGAATCGTGATCATTGAGGATGACAAGGAGCGCCGGCGACGGCTGCAAGATCGCAGCGTGCCTGCCTGCATCACCTACGTACTACGTACTCCTACAACGAATCTGCGCCATCGCCATGCCATGAATGGGTGGCAGACCTGATCGATCGATGGTAACTCCTGGTCCAAAAATGAATTACTTGCATGGATCACCATGCACGTACGTACCACGTGATATTTGCCCACTACACATGTTTTGGGGCATTCGCACGACTAGCCAATTGGATCGATCAGCAAATGGATCGCGCGATCACTAGAGAGAACATTATCCTCTTAGCTATCCAAGGATGGTTTCTCTTTTTTATTAGCTATCAACGAGGAGCATCGCTGGTCAACTGGAAGACGGTATGTCGCTCTAAGCCATTTAGTGGGTTGGGCATCACAAACATCCTCAGTAAATTTGGACAAGTGCTTAGGCTGAGATGGCCTTGCTTCCAATGTGATGACCTAGACAGTCCGTGCGTGGGCTCCCAGATTCCTTGTGATTACTCGGACATGACGCTCTTTCGAGCATCCACTGTAATCACATTAAGAGTCAAGTATAGGTTATTCTCGTGGCTAGTTCTCCATAATAGGATCCTCACAACATATATGCCTGCGGTACGAGGATGGCCTCACAACCCGCCCTGCCAGCTCTGTTTATGGAATCCAAATATGGCAACACACCTTTGCGTGGGCTGTCCTATCACACAAATGGTTTGGGACCTAGTGTAATCATGGACCAAGGGATGCTTTCGCCAACCTCTTTCAATTTTGTGGACAATTGGTGGGGACATATGCTCTCTCTGCCGTTAAGGATCTCAAACGGCAACGTAGTGGGCACCTGCTTTATGCGCTATGAAACGTTTGGAACGAGAGAAAAAGAATCTTCACAAAGCAAGGGATGACCTATTACGGGATGGCTACCCTGGCCTTGGAAGACATCCATCAGAGAGCTGTCGTGTTTGCCACGAATACCAAAGAGTAACATGTTGGCTGGGAGTAGGTCCTTTTTCCTTTTTCTTGTGGTTTTTTGGCATGTTCCACCCAAAAAATATCCCTAACCCGTACATATTATCTATTTCTCCTTAATGAATAGGTTTTTTATACAAAAGAGATGTGCCAGGTGCGTCAAACTTCGCCGCTGGAGTGCTGAAACAAGAAACAAGATGAAGTGCATGACTATCTACCAAGGACGCAAAAGACTAGCATTAAACAGTGGATGGTTCACTTAGACGGAATAGGGTAGAGGACATGATGTGTCCCTTCCATATATGCCCTTCCCGTGGATCGAACGACTAGGAGAGCGTCGCTCGTGGCTATCCTACAAAAAAAAAGGTAGCTAGCCACTTAAATAAATATAGTTCAAATATATATATATATATGTATGTATATGTATATATATATATATCACCACTTAAGTACAAAGATAGCTCCAGCCAGCCAGTACAACAGAAACATGTAGGAAGATACCAAGAACATGCTTGGTTCATGCCAAAAATTCGAATTTGTCAATACTTGCCAAAAATTGGCAAAGGAGTATTAATTGGTTTAATACTAACTACCAAACAAATACTGTGGTAGTGTTAAATTTTAGTTATGAAGCAAGCACACCAGGATCGTTTCACGTGGGCGCCATAAACATTGCAGTGAGTTTGTTCATCACGTGGCAGCCAAACTAAAACCAATCGCAGAACCGTCCGGCCGCGCACCACAACTACGGGGCCAGGTGGGACTGGCGACAGCCGACAGGGTAGCTGACACCGCGTGGAGCCCTCGTACGTTGGTTGCGTCTTGCGTGAGAGGGACACGGCGTTCTGTTTTCCCCGCCCGTTTTTTGGCTCCCATCGTGTGTCGCCCTCCTGTCATTTGCACAGATCTTGAGAGGGGTTCGGGGAATTGGTGCCTGCAAAAGCAGTAGCAGCAGCAGGTCGAACGAGAGGTCAGACGGATGCGAGTGTCAGAACGGAGGAGAGGCCGCAATGAAGCGACGAATTATGCCGGCCACCACCTGCGTCTGGCACGCGTACATCACGTGAAGGCACTGATCGAGTACGTAGATCGCTATAACTAGCTGATGTGGAGTTTACTTATTCCCTGCACCTGCAGTGTCAGGATATATGTATGTACTCGATCCACCGGCAGAAGTAGTAATTCCAGAAATCAGAATGTCCCTGGATCTACCTCCCTCGTGTAGTTTCTCGCGTCATGTAGCTTAGGTCACTACTCCGCTGCTCGTAACCATCGTACATGTCGCATCATGTACTACTAGCTGATAATAATTTAGAGGCGGCATCTGATCAGAAAATAGCACGATGGGACATCAACAGCTAAAACCCACCACGTTTGTGCTATCAAGGCTCAAACTGAAATTGATTAATTCGGCTCTCACGGTTTAGGTGCCGAGGATATCCAGTTTTATATCTTAGCACAAAAGCTGGGCTTCTGCGATATCTGAAGATGGTGATGTACTGAACTTTTTGGCTTTAGTGAGCAAGTCAGCTTGTGGACGAATGACTTGACCAGACTTTCAACCAGTACTAATCCAGGAGGGACACCACAAGAAAAGGAAAGCAGGAGAGCCCGGAGAGGGAAAGATGCCGCCGGCGTGGCCACTGCCGCGCGCCCAGGGCTCAGCTTCCCGGAAAGGAATTTTAATAAAAAAAAATTGAAGGATTATGTTTCTTATAATTTTTTCTATAAAGCTTTGTTTACTTTGTAAGATAGAAAATTATAGGGAATTTCCAATGGACTATTTTACATGTAATTCAAAAGAATTTTTTGCATGAATCTAATCTCATGGAATTTTTTGACATCTATAGCAAACATCTTTTAAGGGAATTCCTACATTTTCCCTATGGCATAACTGAATAACTTATGTTATTTTTTCTTATGTTTTCTATTTCTGCACAGTTCAAACATCCCTACGTTTTCGAGACACCGCAAACGAAAAGAGGCATAGTTTGCTCTGCTCGAAGCGAAAGCGAGACCTCCGGGGCGATGCGGCAGAGCTAGGCAGGGGAGCGGCAGAGGCTTTACGCGACCTTTTGTCCCCCTCGGCCTCTCGATCCTCCGTCCACTTCACCGCGCGCGCATTTCCACGCTCTGGTAGACTGCTAGCTCTGCAGCGGCTGCGCCCCGTTAAGAGTAAAATGATTGCGGGTCGCTGAAAGACTTCTGCCTCCAGGCCCCAGCGAGATATTGTCTCTCTCTGCGTGCGCCCTTTTGCCCGGGGAAAACAAGTTGCCCGCCATGGCGCCCGGCTCATTGCGCGCGCTCGTCACCGGCCGTGTGTTTGGCCTTCGCCCTTCGGCGACTTGTGGTTAATTATCCCCGGGTCCGCCCGCTGGTTGTGTGGCCTTGTGAGCCGTAATTAAGGTCCCCTTCGCCGATCACTAGTCAAGTGTTCCCATCTCATGCATCGTGACGGACCAACTCGATCGAAGACTTGCACACGATGTTGTGCCAAAGTTATACGTCGAAGCAGTTTCAAAAAAAAAGTTATACGTCGAAGCAAACAGGCACTAATTCCGATGTCCGAACGGAATATTGGGCAACATATTAATGCCCGGCTAGGCTGAGTAGTAACGGGTATTAGCTAGGCTGGCTAATATAACCAGCTGGTGATCCCATACTATAGCAAGAGTGCGCGTGATTAGTGCCTAGAGTAGAAGCTCCCTCACTTTACCCATTTTTTTTCCTTGAAGCAATGACCTGTCTTTATTAATTTAAGTAAAGACAGTACGACAAATTGAATAATTCAAATAAACACGAACAATAAAAAGTCCCGATAGAACTGGAAATTACATCAAGATCTTCTGAAATTGTCATATTCAACTCTGTTCTTCACATCTCGATTTTTGGAGCCTAAACATACACTGATTTGGCCCATGTGCTTCTCTGTTTGGATCGAACAAATAGACGATAATTAATATTTGCAGGGATCAAAAAAACCCCTTGGCCTCCTATGTCGCTCAGCTATTGGTGACACCGAGGACGACCCCAACCCTAACCTAGCGTCTACTCTCCCGGGCCCCTCCTGGCAGCCGTCGATGGCTGGTGTGCCTCGGCTCTACGGCTCGGTGGTTTCACGACACGTTGGCGGCAGCTCGACTAGGTGGTTGGTGGTGTTCATCCCAGCGGCGGCCGCTCTCCATCTGCTCGACGGGCCCAAGCTAGGCAGGTGGGCAGCAGCGCTCAACTCAGTGGTTTCATGGCACGTTGGCGATGGCTCGACTCAGTGGTTGGTGGTGTTCATCCTTGCGGCGGGCACTCTCCAACGGCTTGGCAGCCCCAGGCAAGGCAGGTGGGCGGTGGCACTCGACTCGGTCCTCCACTCCTGCGTCTTCTCTGGCTATGGGCTCGAGCGTTAGGTCAGCCTAGGTGGGGGCTGGTAGGGGGCGTGGACAGTGCAGTGGCTCTGGTCGGCGATGCACCGACCGCATGCAGCAGGGAAGGTCTGGGCGCACCGGATCTAGAGATCCCGCACCCAGATCTAGTGCTCGTTGGCCTGGCCAGTGGCCGGCTTCATGGGGGAGGTCAGGGCTCTGACCTCCTTTGGCGGTATAGCGAGGGTCGGCCTCGCCGTGGCCGGGGGGAGGGGAGGGGCCTGGTGCCCTCAGTGGGCTGACATCTAGGGGGCTAGCACGGTGGTGACGCGTTGATGGTGGCAGTTGCATCGGCTCGTGTGGCACAGCTGGAGGGGTGGCCGTGAGTGGTGGTGGGGTGGTGTTGCTTGGGCGAAGGCCTTGTTCGGGCCCTTGGGCCGGAACTAATGATGACGGTGCCCTCGAGCGCCACTCACCTAGGTGGAGGCGTCGTTTTTGGCCCAGCAACACTTCACCATTCTCAGGTCTACTTTTCTCCGAGAAAACCTCAAATACAGGTTTTTTGGATCGGGCGATTGCGGTGCTCATTTGTAGTTCCTCTCCTTGGAGGCATCGTCTTAGAGCCCCCTGCCGGTGTTGGCTAGAGAATTGTTCATTGGCCATCGTGGTTGCCGAGGCGGCGGCCCTAGTTCGCTTGGCAAGACAATTTGTGTGGTGACGATTACGGGTGATGAGCTCTGCTCTTTTATTGAAGTCGAAGCGGCTTTTTCGTCCTTGTGCTCCTCGTCCGTGATGGGCCGGGTGGCGTGGCTCGGCACGACCATTGTGGTGTTCGGCATGTCAGTGGCTTGCTAGGACGAAGTTGGAGTTGCTGAATCACGCGTGCGAGGGGTGATGACAATGACGTTGTGGTTATTCGATGTCGGCTTTCTATGGCATATGTTGAGTTTGGGTTTGCTTGTGTTGTAATGGTTTGGTAGGGAGGGACGATACTCTTGGTATATGTCACACTCTGGTTTTTCAAACTCTGCAAAGCATGACATTGCACTAAGCTGACCAAATCTAAATCATGCATGGCACCCCACATGAAATAATATTCGTAAAAATTCCAAGAAATTTCTCAAGATTAATTGTAACTATACTAGACCAAATATGCAAAAATATGAGGACCTTCAATTCAAAACTATTAAAATAATTCAAATACCGTCTTGAACTGTTTTTGAAAAATTAGCAAAACCCTAGAAACCACCATTTGCTAGTTAGCTGTTTTGCTGCACCAATAAAAGCAAAATCCATATCACGTGTGGATTTCTACCACTATAAATTCCCGAACAACTCCTGAAGATTCTTGGTAAGATTCCTCAACCAACCATGAGCAGTTTTCACAGTGGTACTGTACAAGAAAAGCTAGTTATTAATTCTTTTCCATCAAAGCCAGATTTGACCCTTGTACACGAAGTGCTAGAAATACATCTTAGAAAAGTCCACAAAAATTCTCAGAGAGACCCACTGATATAAAAAGTACAGTTATAAAGTAAAATGGCTTGGTACAAATATAAAAATTCCCAGTTGTCATCATTTTTCCAATTAGGGATAAATAAGCCTTTGAACTACACCTACTAATCGTGCAGCCTCCCATATAGGCCAGAACCTCAGATACCCAAAATACAAGTCTATACTACTATATAGTGTACCAAGTTTGAACTAAATTTGGCAAACAATCTGAGCCATTGATCCCATGAATCCGACGGCTAAGATTAGAGAAATTCGTGGTGAACAGTACCCATGAACGATGCCTATGAACAGTACCATCTACAGCACCCCTCACGAACAGTACCCATCTACAGCACCCTCTCACGAACAGTACCCATCTACAGTACCATATACAGTGCCCAATTTTGCTGCAACCTCATCTCCAATAGTGAGCGGTGCCCAACTTTCCTTGTTCCCCTCAATAGTGAGCGGTGCCCAACTTTGCTGCAACTTCACAACGCGTGCAAGATAATTAACTTCCCTACCTCCTTCTCCTCTATTTAAACCAAGCAACTCCCCTCCCTCTCAATTCCCAACCAGCCCAAGCTCACCTTCTCTATCTACTCTATCTACTAGCCTCTCTTTCTTCCCCATAAAATTAGCTCCCCTCTGTACATGTTTTCCCAAGGCTAAGCTCTACCTGCTTTCTTATCCCAAGCTCCAAGTTGAAGCAAGTCGCCCCGAGCTCCCTCCTGTTCCTTATCCTCTCCTTCACCCCTACTTGAGCTGCATTATTTTTCCTCTCACCTAGTTTTCTCTCATAGCAGAAATCTCAGAAGTCTATATCTTCTCCATTGTAACTCTGATTGAATAAATTATTTCTCTGATGATCTCATAAATTCCAGAACTATCTATTATGGTAACTTTAAATTTTTTGAAAAGTTTGAAATTTAAATTTTAAAAATATTTCAAATACGTATGCTATGTTGATACATCTTGCTCAAGATTAGTCTCGGGCAAATCAATTCTTTTACCTAAAAATCTTCAAAAAACTAAACAAATAAATCTAGCATGATAGGCTCAGTGACACTTTAAAACTTTGTTTCCTCTAGGTAAAGCTAACAGAAATCATGACGCGCTTCGAAATCTTTACCTTGCTAGGGTATATATATATGTATATACATATATAGATGTATATATGTGCAATCATTTAAATCTTATTTGGGTTTCTCTGGCTTGGTTGTCTATTCGACTCTCTCCCGATGTGTAGTTGACGGAGTGAGGTACGTGCGCCAGAAGGATCTGGAATCACCCCCGTGTCAGAAACAGAACCAGGAACTGCTAGGCAAGCATTTCTCACCTTGACCATGTTGAAACCTATATATGACAAACTTAAGTATTTTGCTTACGAACCTACATGCTATGTCTGTAACAATACTATGTTAAGTAAGAGTAGTTATGACCTATAGATGCATTGCCAAGGATCCGACCTGAAATACTTTTGTAGCTCTAGTATTAGACATTGGACATTGTAGTTCCAGTGAGGTACTAGACATATAGGCTGTAAGCCAAGCCTAGTCCCGCGCTAGAACAAAACTCCAAAAAAAATTACAAGGTTGGGAATTACTTTTGGTTCGGGAAAACAAAACCCTTGAGGTGACGTGAGTCGCGCAAGGCGGATGTTGAAAAAAATATGTTTACCAAAAATCCAAAATAAAAGGGGCGATGATTTTGATTCGGGTAAGAATTTTAAGGGCCGTTTGGAGATGTTGATGTAGCATGTGGTGGCATGGTTGTCGAGATTGAGTATGGAGTCTTGCTCGAATCAACCAAGGACCGAGCCTAAGTGCCGATAAACCAGGTTCACCCCGTACGTCCACATGGCCTTTGTGGAAATGACTTGGCTTATTATCCCGTCAAGTATTAGAGTCTGGACCCGTGGGCAGTAGGAAGAGTGTGCTAGGTAGATTGGCATCCCTAGAGGACCTCCGCATGACTACGTAGGGAGTCGTTCGACACAAAGATAAGTCCACTTCGGGTTGTGGGTCAGGAGTCACTGAGCACAAGCGGAGACTGGGTAGATCTTATCTAGCGGGTCCAGCTCTGGTACGAAAATGGGTGAAAGGTCTCGCTGTGATAATCCTGCTGATACACCTCGTGAAGTGTATTCGTAGCGCTCGGCAACAAGGGGGATTTATATCTTATGGGTAAAGCCGTACAACCTCTGCAGAGTGTTAAAATCTATTCGAATAGTCACGTCCTCAGTTATGGACATAAACTGGCAAGGTCACACATTTGTTAGACTGAGTTTTGTTTGCACAAACCTGGGAAAGGGACTAAGGATGTGGGCATGACGTGTCCACATAGTACAATTTACGCTACAAGACGGGTAGCAAGGAATTGCAGAAGAAGTGCTTAGTCGTACTGCAAGGGGTAGTATGGACAGGTACCGCAAACTTTAGATGGCGATAGGCGGAGCTAACGGGCTGAGACAAGAAAAGGATGCAGTGGAAACTACCTCATACGATGATACGGTCATTGGAATTACTTTCAATTTCAAAACTGCCTTAGAATCTAGTATCCGTATATTTAATTGAAAACTTACTTTTTTGCACAATATGTGACCTAGAATAGAGCAGCCTCCTTTGAATCAAACCCTGCATGAAATATAGCCGTATTACTCTCCTGTGGGACTTGCTTGCGAGTACATTCAATGTACTCACCTGACTTGTTGATGTGGCCAAGCGAAGAGGAGTACCACTCCGACGATGACGACAGTGACTTCGAGGGCCAGGGTGTTACCCCAGTCAGTTGCCTGTGGGGTAGGCATATTGATGGGCTTATCTACGTATTTCTATATTCCGCTGCAGACTTTTATTCAGCCAATCAGCTATGTTGTTCAATAAAGACCATAATGACATATTTGTGTAATAGACTCGGTATTGTATGACCATGTTATCAAACTTCTTATGTGTACTGACTACTGATCATGGGACCAGTACAGAAAACACAGGGGTTTATCCGGCTTTAAAACCGGGTACGCCACAGTATATTTGCTAGGTTGTTTGCCTATTATTTTAATAATTTTTATCAAAAAAACTCTAATTAATGGATAACTTTTTTTAACTGTCTGCATCTTGATATGCAGAGACCAAAAATAATATAACTATTTTCCTTTATCTAAAAAGCTTCGTTTTTTAAAATGAATTAGTAAAAATAAGTTAATATTCACGGGAGTGGAGTCGAGATGCACCCCCATACATCTCGACACTCTCAGCCATGGGTCTCCAGGAAAAAGTATATGCAACAAACGTAAGCAAACGTGACCAGTCGGATTTGGGCTTTTTGGTGGGCCTTGGGTCACAATTGGGATGCGTTCACAAACGTAAACCGGCACCGTGGCGTGGGGGCGCGTGTGGGCTGTGATGGATGGACAGTTGATAGAACATCTTGCATGAATGAAAGCTCAATAAAAACAGCTCCCGTCCCTGTCAGCTCGTCTGAAGGAACCATACTTTTTATGGAGAAGCTGTGTGAGGATCTTCAAGTTAGCATAACTGAAGTTAATAGTATACTTACATAAACTAAAGCACACGATACATTAACATACCATGATCTTTTGAGTGAAGATATTGTTGTCAAAATCATCAAGCAAAGTCAGAATATGTTCCTATAAAACCAACAAAATCACAATCACAAAGGTACGACAAATGATTCAATCAAACTTGAACATATCAGTTAGCCAATAAAGCTTGGAGGTTCACATATTTGCATCATATATGACTAGGGGAAAATATATTCCAATTAGATTACATAGTTTTAATGATGTGCTGATGGTGAGAAGCATCTGAGCTCAAGTTTGAAGATTAAATAAATGTGTATGGTAGGAACAATGGTGATGAGAAGCTAACAAACTTGAGCTCATGGCACCGTTAGATCTAATTGAGAAGTCAAGAGGAGCTCAGCTCGAGTAACTAAGCAAAGCAAATTCATTAAGAAGGAGTGGCAGTTTCATACCTTATGACCTAGCTTGGATTTCTTCTTGAGAAGGAGTGGCTAGAGAGAGTTGTGGCAATAAGGCATGGTCAGATCATTGTTTGAAGAAGAACTAACACAAGCAATACTAGCTTGACAATTTCTAATTGGGCAAAACTAGCTAATGAGTTTAAATTTTTTGAAGGGACCATGTTCAGTAATGTCCAGATTCTGCTCGACCAACTCAGAGTCACAATTATTTACTTCTTCCAGTAATCACCATTCCTCAGAGTCACGATTTAGCTCCGCCTTTGCCATCTCTGGCCGCGCCAGAGGTGTACGTCTCCTCCTCACATCCCGAGCCCCTGGAGCCACGGAGCTTAAACCCATTTTTTCCCTCTTGGAATGGTCTCTTTTATTTTTGCCCCTCGATTTGCAAGAAATGTGTTTACGGGTGTTGCTCATCTCGGCCGGGTGCTGAACGGCTGAAGCGGGCAAATTTATAAAAGAGGGCAGGGTTATATGTATGAGCTGGTTATATGTATGAGTGTCTCGTTTTATCTCAAGGTTTCCCAAGCAAACTAACCAAGCAGATCTTCCTTTCTTTTTGAGGCCATATTTGTTTGAGCTGTATCTTACTGATAAGTGGTTGGAGTTGATAAAATATAGGAAGAGGAAGGGGTGCTGAACGGCTGAAGCGGGCAATTTTATAAGAGAGGACAGGGTTATATGTATGAGTGTCTCATTTTATCTCAAGGTTTCCCAAGCAAATTGACCAAGTGGATCTTCCTTTCTTTCTGAGGCCATATTTATTTGAGCTACATCTTACTGATAAGTGGCTTGGTTGGAGTTGATAAAATCTATGAAGCAGGTTGAGCTGGTCAGCTGGTGAACAGTAGCAAAGCTATTTGGCAATGACGTTTTTAACCGATGATGGACCTATAGCTAGTAATGAATGTATAAATGCCCATGTCTAATGAAGATGATGTTTAAATCCTGATTAAGCATAGTTTATGTGTGTTTTTCTAATTAAGCATAAATGATATGTTTAGCATATGTTTTTAGTAAAAATTAGATGTTTTTGATTATTTAGTACAAACGACCAATTAGAAAGATGTATTAATGTCATTTTGAATAATTTAGAAATAGTAAGAAGTCTAATATATAATTAAAGTAGCTCTCAAAATACAAACACGCTCGACACGTGTTGATGTTATGCTCCAAATCAAAGCATTTATAGTGCTTTCATGAACGACGTTCGGGTTGTTGTGGTCCTCTCCCAGATGCTGACAAAAACAAGAATGTGGCAAATATGGTCATTTGAAGATTGTTACTGCTCCGCTAGTTAGATGACACATGCAAACAAAAAGTCAAATTATGATTGCTAGTACATCAATTTCTCGAGGTGCCAGGGAAATCCGCTGAAGAGTGCTTCAACAGGGTTCACGCTGACCTTTCAACACCCACTCCAAATGCCTCTCGTCGTCGAACAAGTAAAACAAACTTTTCTCCTCTAGGACATTTCACATTGTCTGATCCAAAAATTCCAAATCTCTTGGAGCCTGTAATCAGAAGACAAAGGACCGCCAAGCAGAAGAGCCTAGCAGCACAGAAGACAGTGAGACATGCCTCGTTGACCAAGCTGAAGCGGCTGATCATTTCCCCATATTTGATACTTCAACATCTGTTTTACAATTGAACATTTCGCTTGAGAATTCTCCTGGGACTCCTGACAATTATCTAAATTCTTGTTCCCTACACAAGTACAACGTGAGTCCTTCAGCACGAAAGAATCCATTGTCAAGGTTGAAAACTAAGCAAGCTGAGCCGAGCACAGCAGTTCTGAAGCTTGTAAACGAGCTCGGGAGGTGGACTGCGGTGGAGGACATCGAGGAGGTGTCCTGCGGTCACAGGGGATTCGGGGGGAGCCGCCCGACGATGGAGGCAGGGACGGCACGAAGGGTTCTCCCAGCGGGCAAATCTTGCCAGAGATGTCGACAGGCATGGCGTCGATCCCGGGGCTGCTTGGGTGGAGGTCGCCAGAGACGCGATTGATTGGACGTCACGAGGGAGGTGGAGCGAGGTACCGGCTGGCAACGTGGCCGAAAAGGCTGGCTGCACGCCCACTGCAATCCTAGCAACGTCTCTCTGCTTCTCCTGCCAGACACGGTCTTATAGGAGAGGTGAGGACCGGGAAAGAGAGAAAATTGTGAAGAGTTTTTCATTTGTATAGACGGTGGCATTTGCTTGTAAGTAAACGAAAGGTGGAGGGTAGAGATGAGGTAGGGTTGCCGGAAGCTGCAGTGCTTCTCCATCTTAGTGTAATTTTTTTCCGAGCACTTCTCAAAAACACTTATGAGAGGTATTTGTCTAAGTTTGTACTTCTAGAAGGCTAGAAGCACCACAAGCTAAAACACGCGTCCAAACAAATAGAACATTAATGCAAGATGTTCTAAATGTATTCTTTCCAAAAACACATATGAAATTACATAAGATTTACTAGTGTGATTTTGTGTAAACGTATTAAGGACACCTGTTAATATTTGAAAAAATATATATTCTTCAACACTTAACTATTATGCAAGTTTTCGATTTTGGATCCGAAAGTCCAAAACCATTTGATTGGAAACCTCTACTCTATAAATCATCTTATTTTCACTGTAGACTGGTTTTACAAGTGGCTTTGACTAGTGTCTACATGAACTGGTTCATTTCATTAACGTCCAGATATCTTATTAAATGACGACAATACATTTGAGCAATTATTCGTAGACTCGATTTAGGACAGCTCGTATAGATTGATGGCATGTAGTGCCTGAAGTGGCTCCTGTGGGTATGGTTGCAACGGCTGAGCGCGAGCATGGTGGTGACACTGCCACCTGCATTAACCGAGATTGCCGCAAGGGGAGTAGGCCTCCAAGGTAGTCAAGAACAGAGTGGTTCATAGAGCATGGGAGGAGGACATGGAGGAAGATGCCGGTGGAGAGGCTGAGGAAGCAGACGTAGCCGCCCAACACAGCCACGCGGGAAAAGAGCAGTGCCATGCCACCACAAGCATATCTTTACTCCTATAAAGGTGTCAATCGGTGACGGCAGTCCGTACACTTTCTTCTCCCCCTTCTTACTGTAGGATCATCTCGAAATTTTGGTAAAGCATATATGCCCGTATCGAAACCTCAATAGACGTCTTCCTCATCCACCGACTCTAAATTTAAAAATTTAAATTTACCTAAGGTGCTATTCTCCATAAATAATTTCCAATTCTATCTGAGTCGGAGCTCAACCAAGAGCTGAGACAAAACCAAGAAAGTGGCATGGAGTACGACAGCAAAAACTTGACATGGTCGATAATCTAATTTATACGACTATTTAGTTAGTGCTCTCTAGATTTGAGAAACACAAGGGTAATAATCCACTTTTGTTTACAAAATCTTCTTACTATCGATGCCTCACCGTGTTTATGGAACTCCAAAATCTCAAAGACAATTCTAAGTCTAGACAAAACTAGTACTAGTTCTGGACTAGACTAACTAGTATGCAGCTACATAGAAGCGAGTGCTGGGTTGGTAGAGTCTGACACAAAGCGTTCACTCGTCCAACCTCACAAACCTGCGTGCTCGTCTTCTAAAAAGAATCAATAAAGCTCACTCGTGTTCCCCTAAAAAAATAGAACTTTAACTTATGATACATATTTGAAATACAAGAATTTCACTAGAATTTGTTCTAAATTCCAAAATCAACTCTTGTCAGCTCCGTGGAAAACCCAAGGTGTCTTAAATGCACTCGGACCTTTAGGTGTATTTATGCACTACGCCACACATTCATCATTCAAAAAATCATAAAAATACTCGAATAAAGTCATTAACATTCACACAATATCCATTTATCATGACATAAAAATTCATATTTAAATCTGATCTACACATCAAGAAAAAAAAGTTAAATTCAACTATGATTAGTGCCAAATCTAAAATGAGTAGTGTTATAGTGCTAGTATTACTATTCAAGCTGAATTTATTTTTTTGTTTCTCAATGTATGTGTGAATCGAATTTAAATCTGAATTTTTATGTCATGGTAGATTGATATCACGTGAATATTGTCGATTATTTTTGAACTTTTTTATAATTTTTAAAATGATAAATTTATAGCCTAATGTATAATTACACCTAAAAGCATCTATAATAGGGTGGTGTCAGCCTTCTCTTAGAGGTGCCACATATGATTTTTATTGAGTTGGAGGAGAGAGAGAAGAAAGAGAAGGTTATCTGATCTTTTCACATCTAAGAAATCACTATTTTCTTCATTGTACAATATATCTTTCCTTAGATCTATGTATAATCATATGCTCATGCATGCATTAACTGTTAGAGATAACATCAAGAGATAACTTATTGTATAATATATTTTTATTATTATCCCTAAATAATGTAGAAGATATAAAAAAATTTATCCTCTCTACTATTAAAGATGTTTCAAAGAACCCACGTAGGAAGTGTCGGGTCACGTTCTTTCCAACCGGGCAACGGAGGAATTTCTCCCTGGTTTGCTTTTACGCACGTGGTTGAGGCCCCCTTCTAGACGGCTTCGGCTTGTGCATAAGCCGGCTTAAGCTTAATGGTGTAGAGAAGCTGCGGTGTGGAGAAGCTTGAGAAGCCCCACCTTCTCCTTCTAGATGGCCTCTGACATTTGAGCTTATGAGCTGTTATGAATGTAAAAAAGTCTATAATACCCCTAAACTTATTTGTTTGCTATTTGAATGATAATTCTTGTCAAATTCATGTTTTCTATACAATTTAGATGACATGTTTTTTTTCTTTGTATATAAATGAGATATGCTCTAAGGTTACATACAAATGCTAGATTTTATTCACTTCCCCTTCACTTGTACGTTAATATTTGATATACAAATGTTATAAAACACAAATAGCAATCCTTTTGAGCTGTAAGTGATCTGTTGCTTAACCAAAAAAAGCAATACAGAGAACCATGATATTTGATTCTACAGGGAACCATGATTTTTGCCATTATCACTGTACAGTTCTAGCGGGCGATTAGAATCACACCAAATGTATTTGATTCATTTGGTCTATCCAACAACCAAATTCAAGAACGAAAAAAAAACATTTTACATCAACAATATGAACTGAGTTCAAGAATCAAAATGTTCCCATCCATGACTTCTTTTCTTTTTGAGAAGGTTCTCATCCATGATTCAAATCGTAAAAGTGGAAACTCTCAAATCAAGAATACGCACAATCTCCGATCAATACATACACCAATTGTTCCAGATTCCCGAAGGGAGAAAATCGTAATGCATCTATACATGATTTTTTTCATTAACAAATGTACACATATATTGTTAGAATCTTATGCAACATTTGAATCCCTACTTCAACATTAGCATCTGCCGATCCTAAATTCGGACTTGAAAGAATTTTGACCTATACATCATGGAATCAGTCATCTTCAGATGGTCGTTGAGCTGATTACAAGAAAAATGAAGAAACTACACTGCAAATGAAAAGAAAAGAGAGATTACAAGATGGTCATCTCCGTTGAGCTGGATCTCGGCGCCGGGGGGGAGGGAGCTTCGGGCCAGCGATGGAGGGGGGTGGCGCGACCTCGGGCCAGCGAGCGGAGGACAGCGGCGGAATGGGGTGGTCGGGAAGGCGGAGCAGCGGGCACGCGGTGCTCTCCCGCGCCGCCGGCGACGCGGCCGACTGGAGGAAGGGGTGAGGGTGGGGACGGATCTAGAACCAGCGTCGGAGGGGGGAGATGAGGAGGCGGGGCGACCTCAGGGTAGCGGGATGTTGGATCTCGGTTGGGGGGAGGCGACGGGAGGCGACCGTGGGAGATCTGGCTTCGGGCGGTGCAGATCCGGTCGCCTCCGGCCGGCGGGGAGGAGGGGAGGAGGGGCTCCGGGCCGGCGGAGAGGAGGGGAGGAGGAGATTCCGACTGGCTGGGAGGGGGTGCGCGGGACGCCGGAGGGGAGGAGGGAGCGCCGGACGCTGGCGGGGCGGAGGGCGAGGCCACGGCGCAGGAGAGCTTGGGTGCGGGGAGGGAGTGTGCGGCACGTGAGGCAGGAGAGGAGGCGTTCGGGAGTGGAGGCCGGTTGGGGAAGGAAGGGAAAAAAATTGAGGAGAATTGATTTATATAGCAATGGTATTTGCGGGTAAATATCACTCAACTTAGAGGGTAAAGATGAAATTGAAGAGCTCAAAAGCTTGGAAAGCCTCTCTTTTGGAGCTTTCTCCCATTATACAGCAAAACTAAAAGCTTAAAATTTAAGCTCTACTGAAGTTTTTTCCTTCTAAAGGGCTTATGGCTTCCTGGGCATAAGCTCGTCTAGAAGGGGCCTGACTGCGCTAAAAAAATAGAGGGGGAAAACCCATCCGCCGCTGCCTCACTCGCGCCATCCCCCGCCGCCGTCGTCGTCGCCGGCGCCACCGCCTTCCCCGCCGTCACTCCTGCCCCCGCCCCGTCCGCTTGAGCGCGTCACGTCGCGTATTCAGAAGCCCACCCCTCCTCCTCATCCGGTACCTTCCAGTACCAGCAAAACCCTAAACCCTGGAAGTGACGCGAAGCTTCTAGGCCACGGCACGTAGCTCGTAGCTTGCGGTGGCAATGGCGAAGGTACATCCCGGCGAGTGGGTCCCCCATGTCGAGGCCTTCGTCGACGTCTCCCGCTCCCCCGCCCAGCACGTATGGCCTTCCCTCCTCATCTCCCTGTTTGCTGGTTCCTGAATGCTTGCTCGCAGCTTTGTTTCAAAATTCGTCTTTTTGGCTGAATATCTGTAGGATGAGTTCGCTTTGCCGTTGATGGGAGAAAATCTCGAGTCTCAGACACTATATGTAACACCAGTGCGATTTGATAGGAGAATAGCTCACGGTGTAGCACCTCAGCCTGACATAACCTTCAATGTTACAGAGGCTTCTAGATTTTGTGTAGTCCTAACACAATTTGGTAGAAACTGCTACTTGGTTAATACATGGGGTGAACGTACCACCCTTTATTATACTATAGTTGTTTGTCGTGGACGCTAATATTTCTATGTGCGTGTGCAACAGTCCGCGAGTGTTGATGCGCTTGCGGCCTTGGTGAACAAGGACAAGCTGACGCTCTTTGATTTGGTATGTCCACGTCCCAGTCTCTTGGAGATCCTATCTTACCATGCTTCATGATTTGGCTAAGGAGGGTAGTTCTTTATGTATCATGTTGGTGATATTGTTTCAGGTGTCCAAGATGGACATGTATTTGACGACGACAGACCACATTGTTAGATCAAGAGGTTTCTTTTTTTCCCTGTTTACAATTTTTTTCTGGTTATTTTCCATGATATATTTGCTCCTTTTTAGAACATTTGCTAACTTGCTAATGCAAGTAAAAGTTAGAACTTTATGTTCTATGACAAGTTTTAAGGTGTTATAAGCTATAGCTGCTCTGCATTGTTAGCACAATTCCAGAAGATGCATAAGTCAAGTTTTTGTTCTCCAGTGAAAATTATTGCACATTTCTTCCTCCTGTTCAATAAATGTTAAATCCTATTTTCCAATATAGAGACACACCTATGTATGTGCCCACACATTGGTTGTCAGCAGAAAGTTAAAAAAGGGGAAGATTAAGCTAGCGTGTCACTATTGGATCATGATTACATTTTTGAAAAAGTGCACCTTTTCCAACCATTATTTCTCATTGTTGGACCTGCAAACTTCTCTCGCTTGGCATCTCTGCCTGATAGATTTAAGTTCAGCGTATAAGCTTTTGTTGGTACATGCATATTGCCATATTGTTTGTTAATGATCTGCTTTTATTTGTTTTGCAGGAATCATGCTTCTGGGGGAGATCATGTCTCATATTTCATTTAAATGGTTAGATGCCAATGCCATCACGACATTGTCACACTTCTTTATATCAAGATTGGTAAGTTTGACTATGTGCATCATGGTTATTTCCTCTGAAAAATACTGTCCTAGCACTTCATTATTAAAAGGATGAAGGAAAAGGACTCATCTGACGTGTTACTTTCTGTTGAAGTACATTTTGTACAGATACAGTTTCTTGTACACTAGTCTGATGAGTTCTCCTTGTGCGCCTGAACCAAATTAGCAAATATGACCTTCTGGTATTGTGACTTTCTTATTGTAACATGGAGCGAGATCAAACACCTGGGGCATAAGGACATCAATCTAGGGAAGCTCAAGGGCGTAATCATTCAAAGTTCTTAGACGGTGGCCTTCTTTGTGCAAATTAATAAGGCCAGTAGATTTTTGTTTGACTACGCCTGGCTTTGCCTTCACATTCTAAAAACTAATGATCGAATATTTACAGTAGCCACATCGTTGATTCCAAGTTGTCAAACCCTTCACCAAAATCATCACCATCATTTTTGGGGTTTCTAGCAGTTTTAAGCACCCTGTTGTGGAATATGACTTGCTCAACCACAGGGACGCATGTTATGTTTATTCAAATGACTGAAAATGGTAGCTATTGGGTTTCTGAGTTATGATTTTTATTTTTGTATAACTTACGTATAACAGAACTTCTAAAATTGTGTTATTAAATCTTTGTTTGAAACATTATATTTCAGAGTGAACCCAGCTCTCTTGTGTGCCATGTATTAAGTGTAATTGGAGAAATGGTCAGTGAGCTGGTTTCGACATAAGCAACACTTTAGATCTCAATGAGTTGCAACCCAAGCACATCATCATTTTACCTAGAGGGCTGTGGAATATTGCCGTAACTTCTTTGATTTGACATATCCAAATAAGTGATGACTTTAGAATTAAGCACATCATCATTTTACCTAGAGGGCTGTGGAATATTGCCGTAACTTCTTTGATTTGAAATCTCCAAATAAGTGATGACTTTAGAATTAAGGTGGCAAATAAACAGTTTACCCAGGCTTTTCATTTGATTAAAGAAAAAGGTTAGCCTAGGTATCTGAGTTTGGGCCTAGATTAGACATAGTATTAATAATTTAGCTTGCCCCTAGATTAGACCCAAGTAATGGTTTGTAAAGAATGCTCTCTCCTTGCAGAAGTGCATTAGAATATTTTATAACCTGTCAATTTCAATCCTAATTTTTTTTTGAAGAAAATATTTAGTGAAGCAAATTGTTCTGGAGAATATCCATAGCCCTATTAAAGTGTAACTTCTGTTTAATGCCGTGCTATGTTTTAACGATCTTTGCCCTATAATGGCCATCCTTTTATTAGTAGTACTTATGCTTTTTTTGCATATCAGTCAGATTGGCAAGCACTACGGGGAGCACTTGTTGGATGCTTGGCTGTATTGCACAGAAAACCATCTGTCGGTAGTATTGTGATTGCTGATGTCAAAAGACTAGTCGAGTCTTTCATAGATGATGTTCAAGTACAGTCACTTGCAGCTGCTGACCGCAAGGTTGATTTGAATCTTTAGTGCAAAGATGCTTAAATAAGGTTAGACCTTAATCTATTCGGTATATTTTTCATGACTCTATTTTCTTTCCAGCTGTGCTTTCAAATTCTTAGCTGCATACTGGAGCACTACCCAGAAGCTGTCAAGGCAATGGTATGATACTTACTCAATATCTGGACAACTCTGGATTACTGCCATCATCTCAAAACCATTTTAGCTGCTACAATATGGAAACAACTATGCATGTATTAATCCCATATGTTCACAAGCTATCTAACTGCTACAGCAACATTACCCTTTATATGTTCTAACATGTTTGTTACTAGCTCCAGTTCACTATGTATACCTAGGAGGCACCAAAGTTAAGTAAATTCGATGGAATCAGATCATAGTTGCTCCCACTAGATAGAGTAGTAGTATGTCCATCTAATGGGGGTAAACATGGTCAAATTCCATCAAATAATACTTCAAATTTGTGCCTCCTAGATTTGCACACTGGACAGATATAGTGAAAGGAGACGAATTTTTTTAATGTTGTGATTATTCCTCAATGTGTTTGCATTTCCTTACCTGGCAAGCATATAGTACTTGTTCCGTTCTCTAATGCTTGACACTGTTGACCAAATCTTGCATATCGATGTTATCATGCTTTGTATAAAATGTGTACAACCGTCCAATAATATCGAAAGAACAAACAAGAAGGTAATACAGTGAGGGTAGAGATAGTGTTAATACTTGATAGTGGTAGTTTGGAGGTATACCTTGGGAATGGGTAAACTGTCTAGTACTTTGAACAAGTATTTGGTCAAAAGTGCCAAGTATTCAAGAGCGGGTGAATCTTCAGTTCCGAGCCTCTGTCATGGAGGCTTGTTTTCTATTTCACTTTGTGTCTGTTTATTTTCACCCTCCCTCAGATTTATTCAATGATGACTACATACCAACACAAGTTCGATCGGTATGTCTAGGGTGATGAACTGCTATGTGGAATCTGTCAAGCAATTGATGAAGAAAAGGACCCAGAATGCTTGAAGCTTTCCTTTCATTTGGTGGAAGTTGTTATGAAGCTATTTCCAGATCCGTCTGGTTTGGCAGCACAATTTGCAAGTGACCTTTTTGAGATTCTGAGCAAATATTTTCCTGTCTACTTCACACATGTATGTTAATAAACTATTTTGACTTTCAAGGCATTATCATGTGTTCTGTCATGCTGTAACATAGTAGTTCTTGACATTCCTTTCTCCGAGATGGCATCATGATTATTTGCATCATGTATATATGCAGGGAGCGAGTGATAATTTAGGTGCTACAAGGGACGACCTTTCGAGGGCATTAATGGTATGAACATAGTATTTCACCTGATATATGATTTCAGAGAACGTTTGACCTTTTGAGCTAAAGATATGTCTTGGTGTTATGAATTATTTGTGTCGAATGCAGTTATTGGATTTATCTGTTACTATATCGGTTGTAATGCTAGTAAATGATGAAAGCTTCCTTTTTTTTGGCTAACAATCTGTTTAAATCATTGCAGCATGCCTTTTGTTCAACCCCGTATTTTGAGCCCTTTGCCATTCCTTTGCTTCTAGATAAACTTTCTTCCTCTCTTCCATTAGCAAAGGTGAGCAGCTTAACTAACTTTCAACAATTTAAAAAAGTGATTTTCTGCTAAAAAAAATCCACTTTGATGTTATCTATAGCTTGATTCTTTAAAATATCTGGACAATTGCATTCGCTGCTATGGAGCTGATAGAATGATTAGACACGCAGCAACTATTTGGTTTAAGTTGAAAGAAGTGCTTTTTAGCCTTTCTCCAGACCAACTTTTATCAACATCAGGGTCGCCTAAAGATGCAGAGAAGAACAAGAATCAAATAGTGTCAGAAGCTCTAAATTGCTTGAAGACTGCTGTTACATATATGCATTCTTCAGATAGAGATTTTTTCATCAATTTGATCTTGTTGGATGAGGATATTGTGAGTAACATCCATTCTGTAACAACTGAAGAGAAGTCCACGTGTAATTCACCGCAAAATCTGAATCAGCTACAAGCCCTTGGAAGTGTCATTTGTATTCTTGCTGAATCATCTACATAT
The DNA here is from genome assembly GCA_019208055.1 of Stipa capillata. NCBI lineage: Eukaryota > Viridiplantae > Streptophyta > Magnoliopsida > Poales > Poaceae > Stipa > Stipa capillata. The sequence continues at coordinate 680,051 of JAGXJF010002612.1, read as the reverse complement.
TTATGCACTAGAGTGTTTCAAGTGCATTTTACACGCTTGGTGGATATTTTGGGAAACTCAGCTGGTTTTGAATCTCAACACTTGAACATTTGCAACCGATCAGCTTCTGCTGCTATTAACTATGGTGCTCTCTATTTATCTGTTCAAATGCTTTCATCCTGTCGAGAAGTGGCTATGGCATCTCGAGAAGACTTCCCTCCTGTTAAATCAGCGAAGGAGTCCTGGTGGCTTATCTTAGAAGAAAAATTGGATCCGTTCCTCCATCTTCTTGGAATATTATTGACTATGGATTCTCAACCTATCGAGTCAGCGGTCAGACAAGAATACGTTTCATGCGCTGGTATGTTGAAGTCTTAAGTATGACTTGCCACATGCCACATGCCACATTTTGTAAGACAACATGTATCCAAAAAAGAATTTGCTCCAGATAACTCCTTATTGCAAAAGTTGTCCCTCTAGTTTGTAAATACACATGATGTCCATAGCTGTGCCCTTTCAGTCTACATATTGTATCCTAATAGTGCTTTTGCCATTTCTAGACATTCTAGTCTATACCTTGTATATCAAGAGTGTGTTTTAGTTCTAAATATTTAATTAATGGAGCTCTTAATTTTCATTTTGCTCTTGGTGAATTTCAGTGCTTCTTAGAATCAATGAAAATTAAGATATGTATCCTAATGTGGTTGTTTCTTATAAATGGTTTGCAGTGAAGGGTTTGCTAACACTTGCAACGTTCCCGGAACAATGTTCGCCTCTACTGGCAAATGCTTATGAGGATATTCTGCTGATGCTCACCTCAGTAGTTACAAGCAAGTATGAAAATGTGCATTTGTGGAGATTGTCATTGAAAACATTGACTAGCATTGGTTCATCTGTTGTGGAGTTCCATGCTTCTCAAAAGGAAATGATTTACAACAGAATTGTTGTCGACAATATTATTTATTTGGCTGAATCTTATGATACCTCGATGCCTCTCAACCTAAGACTTGAAGCAAGTTTTGAAGTTGGTACTGCTGGGCCAAACTATATGTTAAGGGTTGCTAGATCACTTGAAGAGTCTGTCATCACCAATATTTCTCAGGCCTGTATCAGATCTCCCTGTTGTCTTCTTATTTCACACAACTTGCATTTTATAAGCATCTGAACAAAGATTGTATTGATCGTGCAGGTTAATGGAAGAACAGAATGTGCGGAATATGTAGTTGGTTTGATTGATTGTTACTCTAGTCGGCTCCTTCCTTGGTATGCCAACCTTGCCTTGCCGTATGTATTTCTGTGTCAAGAAACATGGATTGGGAGAAGTCTGGAAACTAGAAACTTCTATCTCAGATTATGCAAATCTAACCGTAAAAAATGGTGCAGATACTTGACCAATTAGATAGCTGAAACATGTTATAAATGGCATGTTTGATACCTGTGCCCTACACTAATTCCTGATCGTTTTGACAGGATATATGTTGATCAAATTATTTCTGTTTCCTTTCCCTCAGTAACCATCTCCATTGTGGCAGGTTGTTTACTTCTGGGGGTGTCAACGAACTTGCTTTGAGCTTTGCTATGCGTCTCTGGGACGAGATTAGGGACTTGGCTACTCTGGATAGAATCAGATCGCAGGTGAAGCTCTATCAAATTGAATATTTCTGCTAATTAAGTTGATTTACTGGTACTTAGGTGTCCCTGTGGTATAAAAATTTAACGTGTAATCATGGCTTTCTCTCTCTTCTCTCTCTCAGGGTCTTCTTGACTCACTAATGATGGGAATGAAGCTTTTAGTTGCAGTCTGCACAGAGGAACAACAGTCACTGATTATTCAGAAAGCTTGTGGCATAATATCATCCATGCTGTCACCCCCAGTGAAGTCAATTATGCACCATCTTTTGTCTGTAGATGAGTTAGTCCCTTCACACTCTGTTCAAGATACAGCTCTTGTGTGTATGCTTTCATCAGTTATAGTGGGTCTTCGGCCTCAAACACCTGTACCAGATATGATCATGATGATTAACCTCTTTTCGATCTTTCTACTGAATGGACAAATGCCAGCTGCTCATGCATTAGCTTCTATTTTCAATAAATATCTAGAGAATTCGGAGTTCTCACACGAGAATAAGCTGTATACAATACTTGATGTTATTCTTGGGAGGTGTTTCTCAATTGTATTAGCCAGCAGCAATTCAAAGATGTCTCACTCTTCTGCTGCCACTTCAGATACTGCTAATTGCTCAGACAACATGCCTGTAAGCATAGTTTCAAAGATTGATATCTTGGGTGGCTTGGCTTGGATTGGCAAAGGATTGCTCATGAGAGGAGACGAAAAGGTGAAGGACATTTCAATGTTTCTTCTTAAATGCCTGGTCTCAGATCAGACTTTGGCGAACATTCCACCCCACCAGGAAGAACATAATGGCAACGGTTCATCAGCTGCTTCTCTTGCAACATCTGCAGCTGATGCATTCCATGTGATGATGAGTGATTCGGAAGTTTGCCTAAATAAAAAGTTTCATGCAAGAATAAAGCTGTTATATAAGCAGCGTTTCTTCTCAATACTGATGCCGATTTTTCTCTCTAAAATTAAGGAGACCCCTCTGATGACAACAAAGTAGGTATCAATATTCCTATCACTTTGTTTTATAGCTTGTATTGATTTGAACTGTACACTTTTCTAGTAACAAGTTTATGTAACTTTGTCCTGCCCCAGTATGCATCATTAGTATCTCACTTTTTACCATATCTTTCCTCGGTACTGTTTTTTCTGTAAGTTTGAGGTCATATGTGGATATATCTGTTCTGTTATTTCGGTTGGAGAAATTGAAACGTTTCTGTTCTGAATTGGCACAAGTTTAGAAGTCAAAGAATTCTTTATGCTATATGTGCCTCAGGAAAAGAAAATATTTAAGGTGTCACGTTAGTTGAATACTGTAATTTTATAACATCAGGACTACCTAGCATCACTTCCTTCATTTAGTTATAAATTGTGCTTTTCCTCATGAATTTGTGTATCATCATGAGTTGATATTTTACAAGAAGAAATGTATTTTAATTAATGTTTATTGCTATTGGTAGGTAATGGCCTTATGTTAAGTGTTTATTTATGAACTTAACTGTTCCTGTATCATTTGGTGCATTGTCTAATTGTTAAATGTCTTGAAGCGTCTGAATTTTTTTTCATCCACTGCAGATTTGTATTATATCGAGCATTTGGGCATATCATTTCCAATGCTCCAGTATCAGCAGTTATAACAGAAGCCCATCAGGTTTATTGCTCTTTTCAAACACGTACTTCTACTCGTGTATATTAGCATGCACAGCCTTTGTTGGATCAGAGCGTACTAATCGACACATTGGTTTCCCCCTTTCTTTTTCAGATTTTACTAGTGATGGTTGATAGCTTAGTTAAATTGAGTCTGGATACTCAGGATAAAGATCTAGTGTACAGTTTGTTGCTTGTCTTATCTGGAATGTTGATGGATGAAAAAGGTGAGATCATTTACTTTACTTTATTACTTCCCTAAGTTCCTAGTTAGTAGCCATTAACACAATAAACTATGTGTGATGTTCATTCGTGGATACAGATTTTTCATTTTTATTTTGTTTCTTCTTCAAACTTGACTGCCGTATATGTGTGTTCTGAACTTCTGATACTGAATGGAACTTGTTTGAAGTTGCTAAACTAATCATCTTAATCTTCCTATGCAGGCAAAGAATGCATTCTGGAGAATATCCGCATTATTGTCAGTGTTCTTACACAACTTGTTTCCTATCCTCACATGATGGTAACTTAGCATTATTTGTATTAACTTAGCATTATTTGTATTCACCATTTATTACTAAAATTGTCCACCCGTTCTATCTGTAATATTAGCATGTTTCACAACCTTTTCCCTTTTTCCTTCAGGTTGTTCGGGAGACAGCCTTGCAATGTTTTGTTGCCATGTCTAGCTTTCCCCACTCGAAAATTTATCGCATGCGGCCACAGGTTAGTTTTCTATTTACGCGATATGTAATTGAGAAATATATGCATGCAATATGGCCCTGGAGTAACCATAGGTTGCTCTATTATTTGAATTATTATACTGTGCTTTTTGCTCATGGGTAGCAGTCCCCTTATTGGTGGAGATAATTAGGCCTCATCCTTCATCTGCACACTTCAGCACATATAGATAAATGAGATGGAATATATCTGTCTTGTGACTAATTCATGTTGTTAAAGAGTCCAGAGGGAAGTTATTGGGAATTTAGGGTGTCTTAATATAGCTAACATCGTAAATGAGAAAATGCTCCTTCGAGAGAAAAAAGACAACTCATACCAGAATGGTAAATTCTCGCAGGTCCTACAAGCAGCAATCAAGGCTCTTGATGATAAGAAAAGGGCTGTTCGTCAAGAGGCTGTTCGATGTCGACAAACATGGTATGAAAACTATATCCTATTTGGAGCCAACAACCTTGCCTTATGCCTTGTCTCCTCTTATTTTACTGTAGGCAATAATTTGCTTAAGGGAGTCTTTCTCTTGCCATGGCATCATAGTTCGGAATTGCTTACTGTCAATCCTGTTGGTGATTGATAAGTATTGAGGTACCTGATAGGTATGATACGCTTCCGTCTTTTGGTTGTTTCATCTTGATTAGGTGTGCCATTGCGTAAGGTGGTAGAGGACACATGCCTCATTGCTCCTTTGAAATCGATTGTTTCTTTCAGATCGTCTGTCAAGTTCTGGATGGAGGGAGTTTTCAGATGAACTCTAGGGAACCATGGGAGAATTGCTTATGTCTGGGCATTGGGTTCATCTGGTCGTCTGCTCGTCAGTCAATTTTCCATCGTGATCATGAACCATCCATTTTTTCTTAGGATCATAATGACATTTATAGGATCGCTTGACAATGTATCCCTGGATCCCCTAATACATTTCGTACTTTCTCTATTTTGGGAGAATACAAGCATATCAACGAAACACAAGCTGAAAACATGTCCCATGCACGTGTGCTGGTGTTGTTGGCAGCTTGGTACAGTCTGAATTACTGTCGTGTAACTCGAATACAATACATTGACCGAATTATCTGTGATATAATATAATGGAAAGTTGTTCGGTATGTGCACTATTACCCCAAATTACCTTCTGTACGGCGAGGTTCATAGGTTCTTGTCTGCAATGCACATTTATATTGGAGAGCTATGTGATAACTATATCTCTATCCCACATTTTTCTTTGCGAGTAAAATGCACCGTGACTCATCAACTTCCTGTGTATGCTGACCTATGTAAACCATCTGAAAAGTTTGATGATCCGCGGTGCAACTTACTCGTTTCTCCATCAATTGCAAACCACAACACGTACAACCGTATAACTTGCCTGTCAACCGCTGTCTATTTCCCATTTTAAACTGTTCAGGTCAAGTTTACACGTTTCGTTCCCCAGATGTCAAATTTCGACATATTTCGTTCCTGCAGTAAGTTTGGATTCAGCATTCAGCATAGCAGCATCAGATCTGTACGTACACAGTGATCTAATCATCTGAAGCACTCAGGGCAGTGACAATGGCCAGGAAGATGTTGATAATGTCAAGGTACAATGAGATGGCGGCCGTGACATATTAGTTTTGCCTCTTGATCAGATTGTCCCTGTCATAGATTATGAACCCGGAGAACAGCAACGCTGAGATGCACCCGTACACCGTCTTCCCGACGTTGCCCATCGGCAGCAGCATCTGCAGCCAAACAAGCATCATTATGTGGGAGACACAAATTGTGAGCTTCCTGAGATGGTGTTTGGCTGCCTGACCTGTATGAGCCTGTAAAGCATTAGTATGAGGCAGGCTGCGAACAAGAAGGGGCCGAGGAAGCTGAAGTCATGGCCTCTCTTGGCCGCGCAGAAAGTGTAGATCGTCAGGCCGAAGACCACCAAGAATGTCAGGGATGCCGCTTCGATTATAACAATGCCTATTTGGTCGGGAAGAAAAAAAATTCATCTGAGATGTGATTCGTCGATCAGAGGTTGTTTGGTTGGTTACACGCAACCGATTGGAACACGGGAATTTCACATGAAACTCATGGTAACAAAGCTAGTATGTATATCAACTGGAGGACCTTGTCACCTTTCGTGGAGAGGCAGCCCAACCCGACGGAGAAGCTCATGCAGATGATGAACAAGGCGAGTAGGATGAGGTTGTGTTCGCACACGAACATGTCACCGTGTACCCCCGACGCCGAGCGCGATGCGCAGGACACGGAGCCGGGGGAGACTCGCCGGGAGCGCGATACGCAAGACACGCCGGCGAGTACTTTTGGGAACCCGAAACCCCACACCCCCGGGAGGGACCCCGTCAGGGAGCGTGGCGGCTATGGGCTAAGTCGGCCTGACTGCCCTGAGTCGGCCTGACTGCCCTCAGAGCTTCGAAATCCGCTGCCGTTGAATATGAAGAACAGCGAAGAACGAAAAGCATAAAACAAGGATGTGAAGAAAAATAGTAGATGAAAAGATAATAGATTGATCGTTTCGATTGTGTGTTGTTTTCAATTGGCCATATACCCTTCATATTTATAGGGTACGCCCGGTCTTAGGGCTGGAATACAACTCTGTATCGTACGTGATATAGCTTTCCATATAAACAAAGATCGCTTTCCTGATCTGATAATCTCGCCGGCCGTAATCGAGAATCCATCTTGCACACGAGATATCTTTCCTAATCTGATCAATTTAACCACCGCGATCTGGACTCCGCCTTGTATACGAGACATCCTTCCATACCAACCGGGAGTCTTTCCAAATCTCGTACTTTCCTTTAAACGTTATGATTAGCTGCTGTTCCTTGCACCCCAAGTTAGGGTTCCTGGCACCAGAAGAGATTTCACAACAAACAACTCGGTGCCTCGACCCACCTGAGGGATAACTCGAGAATGTTACAACTCGGACGAGCCGACACCGCTGAAACTTGGTCGCGCTATTTAGAACCCGTCTTGGATCTACTCGGGACCGCAAATGCTCGGGGATGCGAGTACTCGGGGACATGAGTGCTCGGGTGCTTGGGAATGAGTACTCGAGAACATGAGAGCTCGAGTGCTTGGGAATGAGTACTCGGGGATACGAGAACTCGAGACCCAGTACTCGGATACATTCGGCAATCGGGGCGCTGCCTAAGGACTTTGCGGGATCTTCTGTGAACATTCCTGTGGTCGGGACCATAGCGGAGCACAAGAACTCGGGATACGAGTGCTCGGGACTCGGGGACGCTGCGAACCACTCGGCATGAGCCACGATTTGGTAACGTTTTAAACCTCACCCGATGCACTTGGGCCATTTGGGGGTACTGCCATATTTGGTCGTCAACAGGTTGATCGGATGCCGGTCCCGGTGACACATCATGGGAATCATCACTGTTTCATGCCAACACAAATTAATACCAGTTACCACCATATATATGAACGAGACGGACATTATCGATAGCTAATTCAACATGCTTTTGATGCATGCAAATGCAAGCAAGAGCTGGCAGGCAATGCCGCGATCGACGATGCACGCACGCGCGCGCTCACCGATGACGGGGGTGACGATGATGAGCACGAAGGCGGCGAGGGAGGCCGGGGTGCGGGCGAGGAAGAAGCGGCGGACGTCGGGAACGAGGTAGACGGTGGCGGCGACGGCGATGGTCGCCAGCAGCTGCAGCGCGACGATCACGTACACCTTGCGGATGAACGCCCACCGGAGCTGCGGGTTCTCGATCATGTACGGGCACGCCCCACCGGCGGCGGCCTCCACGTCGTGGTGCTTGCCCATCGCCGCTGCCGCCTGTCCACCTCGCACACCCACCACTCCCACATTCGTCTGTGCTATGCACTATTGCTCGCTCCCTCCTACCTCAGACAACAACGCCGATGATGCTCTGGTAAAGTAAATCGGAGCAGATACGAAGTAGACGGGAGGCACGACGGAGGAAGTCATTGTCGGAGCCTCGGAGGTGGAACCAATACGAGGTGCGACATAGACCATCGTGGTCGAAAGTGTAGCTGATGAGAGGTGCAATCGGTTGCCAGCGCAGCCAGTCGTCGTCATTTTCATTCATTGTATTAAGACTCGCTTCACAGCTTTCTGCGAGGGTATGGATTCCAGAGTGGGCATTGAAGCTGCGTTATATTGAATTGACGTGCCGACTAGTGTAAACACTCCTCTCCATGCTTAGACTAGAAATAAGTCCATTTTCAATCCTAAACTCTTGTTTGAATTTATATTTCAATCTCTAGCTCCACAATGGTTTGATTTAGGACTCGAACTCTTAATACAGTTCGATTTTCATCCTCCATCTCGTTTTGGCACCTTTAACTAGCTTCGACCTCGGTATTTGCCACATGGCTGCCAAACAACACAACAGGGGTTCACATGTTATCTATTCCCTCCACGAATCTCCTCTAACTCCTCTCACCATATCTCCTCGCAACCACCTTCTCCCCCATCTCTCTCCCCAGCATGACACTACTGCAGAACAGGTCAGTACTGACGGTCGCCAAACCCCCTCTACTGACGGACAGGGGGCCCGTCACCCTGGAAATGTCAGTGGAGGGGGTAACTCCACTGGCGGTCATACGGTCCGTCAGTACTGTTAATTTCTACTGACGGTCACACAGGGACCGTCAGAGGCGATATGTATTCCTGCTAATCGAAGGGCACCTGGTTGTATCAGTACTGACGGGCGAGTAATAAATGCCCGTCAGTATAGATATATCTTCACTGACGGGCTGTCCGTAAGGGACCGTCAGTAGAGATATATCGACGGGCTCCTAGTTGTATCAGTACTGACGGGCTCTTAATAAAGGCCCGTCAGTAGAGGTACAACTCCACTGACGGGCCGTCCGTAAGTGCCCGTCAGTAGAGGTATGCATTCCTGCTAACCGAAATGGATCTGTGTTAGCTCATAATCACACTTAGATTATTCATAATAATAGACTATAGTATTACATTATTCCTAATCACAGGCTATACGAACTATTCATTCACAGAGTCAAATCTCTTAATCGCATAACATTTATAATCACATATATAGTATGTACACTCCAACGACGGTCACAAGTATGAAACAATTGTTTATTCAATTACAGAAACAACGATTCTATTGATTCCCGCTTAAGTTTGGCTTCGGAAATTGGGGGCCGGCGTAGAATTCACCCATCGGATTGATGACTTCAAGGTTGATGAGTCTGGCGAAGACTTTTTGGATCCGAGCAAAGTCCTGTCGCCAGTCGTACATATGACTTCCCAGCTCGCTCCAAGCCTTCAGTTCTTTCATATCTTTCCAATGCTTGTTCTTGTACCGGACAAATAGGTCCATATGGGCACAGGTGTAGTACCCACATGTCACGGAACCTTCCGGCTGAACTCTGCAAGGGAACTTGTAATGGTGTACCAATTTTTTCGCTTTCACAGGTATTTTTTGATGGCCCGAGAACTTGGCTCTGAAAAAGGCTGCATCCAGAATCTTAGTTATATTTGTGAAGTCCGCTGTCTTGTTCGACGAGGAGTCAAAGTAAAAAGCCTTGGCCCAGCTTGGAACGATCGCAATTAGGACCCAGTGGTCGCTGCGTAAATGTGAACAACTGAACGTAAGCAGGCGGAGATACGTACGTAAAAAACAAAAATAAACTCCACGGTGCTAAGTTTAGTACTTACGGAGGGTTATAGGGGGCTAGTATGCAGTCCTTGTCCTTATGAACCACGAATGCATTCGACAGGTATTCTTGAAGAAATCCTTGACCCTCTGGGGTCCCGGCATAGCCTTCATTCATGCATATCGGATCGACTATGCCAATATGGGAGTCCCGAAGACGTCTGCACTCTTGGGCTTGGTACAGAGCCCATAGCCTGATCATGGTGGTGTCGAGCCTATAGAGGTTGTACATGTTGAATAGGTCTTCAAAGTTGATGTCGAAGGTGTCTTGGTCATGTTGCATGAAAAAAATGTATTCCTTTGGCACCTTCACCTTCCAATATTGGCAGAATGTACCAGGATCTCTGGACATCTTCAGGTAATCTTCATGCAGCGTCTTCATGTCCTCCGACAGATTGTCCAGCTCATCCTGTGGGAGCAAGTCCTGACACTGGTTCGTAATGATATCGCCAGAGGCCCTTGCTCCGTGTAGATAATTCTACTGACGATGTTGAGAAGGATAAGGTTTTCTGCCTCTGCTCCTTTCTTTCCTTCTCGCCGGTGCCGGCCCGTCTCTTTTTGCTTTTCTTCCTCTGGTGTACCGGCTCCGGGCTCATGCCTGCCGCCAACGCTGCTTCCAGCGTCCCAGCTAGCGTGGCGGGAGAGAAAATCTTCCCCCTCGGTTGATCCAGGGGGTCGCCTTGAACCTCGGAGGGCGGGGACCGCAAAATCGGTGACATGTGCTGGTCCCCGACAAGATGGTCCTCCAGGTCTTTAAAGGACGGGGGTGATTGGCTGAGCCCCAACGGAGATCGTCCGATTGATGGAGAGGGGTTGTTGGACGAGGGGCCCGTGCGAGGAGAGGCCGCCGCGGTTATAGTGATCTGGCTCTTCGGCCACTGGATGAAGCAGTTTCTGCACTGCCCTAGCTTCGTCAGCTCCTCTTCGGGGGGGACAGGGACTAACACCTCGCTGTAGTCATTGAGGACGAGGTCGACCTGGACCTTCGCGTGGTGCTCCCGCATAGGAACACAGTGCAGGACTGCCCCCTCCGCCGTTGGGAAAACCTGGCCGTGCGCCACCGGGACCTTCATGCCAGGAATCTGCACCGTGAGTGTGCATCTGGTGGCTTCCTGCGAAACAGAGGATAGACGTGCCGTCCGCACTGGAGTCAGGAAAATGAGAACAGCTCGTACTATAACGACACGTTTAGCGGACGAGACTTACGGTGATGCTGTCGACGGGATTCACCGAGTAGGGGCCGCCGTCCGAGGTGGATGCGCAGCTGCTCCATCCTAGAGGCTGGTTAGCGGGAGGCACGCTCTGCTGGCCTTGCGCTGCGGCCACCTGCATACGTAGCCACGTCTGCTCGGCAATCTCGCGCATTTGCTCCCGCAGATTGTCCATGAACTCCTGGCTGTCTCTCCGGGGGCGGCGGCTCCCCTCGGGGTTTCGGGGAAATACCTTATCCCATTTAACGCCATCCCCGACGCCTACTACACGGCCCCGATGCTCCGGTTTCTGTCGGGCCTTCGCCAGATCGTCGTTCCATCTTGGGAAGCTCGTGACGGAGTCCTGCGAGCTTCCAGGCTGCTGGCTCAGTTCGGCCTGCAAGTTAAATTACGTGATGAGAAGACAGCGTATTTGGATGCAACGTAACGAAGTACGAAAAGAGACTGGGTTGAGTCGTTACCAGCCGGTCGGCCACCACCTGCAGTTCCTCGGACTCATAAATTGGTGACCCCGTCACAGGGTCAGACCTTGTGTGCGCCCTCATGTACTCCCTAGCGCGCGGCTCCCTGAGATGCGCGAAAGGAGGTGCTTTCCCAGCCGCGGCTAATTTCTCGTCCTCTTTGGCCCACTTCGGTCTCTTCCCCAGATATCCACGGCTGCCGAGCTTGTGGTCTAAGGTGTTCTTCCTGCGAAGCTCTTTCCCCCACCGGCTCTTCTCCTGGAATTCTGGGCTCCTTATTTGAGCAACGAATTCGTCCCAGTCTTCCTTCTGTATCTTCGACCATCTTTTACTGATCTTGGTGTCCCAATCCTCGTCTACGACTTTCTGTGCGTCGTATCGCCAGGTCTTCAGAGCCCTAGCCATGATTTTGAGGGCTTGCGCTTCGACTCTTTCCTTGTCGGCTGCAGGTATCTGGTACTTGTCCCACAGTTTCCTCAAGAGAGTATCTTTCGTGGACTGCGTCAACTGGCCGAACTCTTTGCAGGTAATCTTCACTTGTTCGCGCACTAAGCACCCGCAGGCGTTGCTAAAGGTCTTAGCGGCCTTATGTGGACTCGCCGGAATGTCCTTGACGTCGTCGACACGGGTGATGACGTACGTCTTGTCCGGCAACTGGTTGCCTTTCCTCCTATTCAGAGACCTGGTCGGGGCTGGAGTCGGTACCTCCTCCTCACGCGCCTCGTCCCCTTCGGAACTTGACCCGGAGGCAGAGCCAGAGCTGGACTCCGATTCAGTTTGCTCTTGTCCAGCTGTGACGGCCGCTACGACAGGTTGATCCTCGGTCAGCTCGAGGGCAGGTTGATCCTCGGTCAGCTCGAGGGCAGGTTCCTTGGCCGCTTCGGAGGCAACTTGCTTGGGTGCCTCCAGGGTCGGTGCATCGATCGGTGCGGCCACGCCGAGGGGGGCCGTGCTGTCGTCAACTGTCTCTACTGCTCGGGTCGGGGACCCAGCGGGAGTACTACTGGCGGCCATTGTAAAACTGAAGAAAATCTAGCAAGAACTGAGAAACAAATTGATTTCGAAACAAATTCTAGATACTTTATACAAATTGAAACAATCTAGATACTTTATACAAATTGGAACAATCTAGATACTTTATACAAATTGAAACAATCTAATTACTTCATACAAATTGAAACAATCTAATTACTTTATACAAATTGGTACAATCTAATTACTTTATACAAATTGGTACAATCTAATTATTTTCATACACCTAAAGCTCTCTTCATGTTCTCATGGTAGGTACTTTGCTGTGCCATATCCTCTCCCAAAAATGGACATGATTGCGATTCCTGATTTTACCTCTGGAGCTATGGAGAACTATGGCTTAGTTACATAAGCAAAGGGTAGGGTATTATGGAATATTGGGTTATGCAGTAAGGAGTTCAATTGATATTAGCATCTAGCATTCACCTGTGCTCCAAACAGGTTCATTAACCATAATTTCGGCTTAACCGTGGTTTACGTGTAGGAAATTCTACTAACCAGGATTCTTAAGGCATTAGTTTCAGCTAGTTGTTAACCACTAACCTAGGAGCTAACAACTAATCTAATTTAAGTGACTAGCTGTTACGTGACAACTTGGTTTGATTAATCGGTAATCAGAATAGCATCCCGATTTCACTTCTTACCTAAATAAGCTACAGATCAAGCAATGCCTCTATTCCGTCTGATCAATAACAATTTAAGAATGCATCTATATATACATGTCTATACACTTGAGCTTCAAAGCTACATCATCCTTAGAGGACCAATTGCCCTTATTAATTTTAATCATCGTAGTAGTAAGCTTTGGTTTTAATTACTCTAGTTTTTCCTCAACTTGTTTAAGCAACCCATAGCACCAAAGTGCATAAACCCTAACACATATCAACCTAATGCTCGATTAAGAGTATGGATGAACAACACAGGAGCCACACCACAGCAGAAGGCGGCACCAGGGAGGGGGCCAGAGGCAGCGGCAACGAAGAATCGGCGGCGGCTCTGTCAGTCGGCGCTAGGGCAGAGGCGACCGTCGGTGGTTGGGGCGTCCGGGGCTTCGGGGGCCGGCGAATGGAGGAGGCGGCGGCGCGGGGACTTCGGGGGCGGAGAATGGAGGAGGCGGCGTCGGGGACTTCAGGGGCGGCGAATGGAGGAGGCGGCGGCGCGGGCCGGCCGAGGGAGCGGACGGTGCGTCGGGGGCGCCGGGGCTTCGAGGAGGCGGGAGGAGGCGGCGGCCGGGGCTTCGGGAGCGGCGGCGGCAGCCTGGCGGCGTCGTGCGAACCGTCGGTCTCGCTGCTGGTTCTTTTGAACGCGCGGGACTTGGCGAAAATTTCGCCAAGTCCCGCGCATGGCTTATATAATAACTAGAGTACCACTGACGGTCCACCTATAGGAGCCCGTCAGTAACTACAGACCTGTCAGTGCAGAGGAACCTCCACTGACGGGCAACCCTAGCGAGCCCGTCAGTGGTACTTGAGATGGGACGGTTAGGGTTACACCACTGCTGACGGGCAAACTTTGCTCGCCCGTCAGCAGAGCGGCTGTCAGCCTAACACTTGGTGAAATTTTGGTGCCCCTCGGTGGAGGTTTGCTTGTGTATATGTTGTTTATTAAAAAAAAATTTCGAGCGTGCGCCAGCTTATCCCGAGCACAGCTCAAAGGCCCACGAGCCCGGGCCGCGCAAGGGACCAGCCAGAGGCCTATCCCGAGCACAGCGCCCAGGCCCACGAGCCCAAGCTGCGCAAGGGACCAGCGGCGGCTCGATCGAAGTATCAGTGCAGGTTATAAGGAATTCGAAACCCCTGGGCGCAGCAACCCTTTTAAGCTGGTGCGCGTGCACTTCGCTCGGCGAGGTGGGACTAAAGTTGTGCGGTACCAGCGCTGTAGGTTACCACTGACGGGCACAACTGGTCTGCCCGTCAGTGATACGAACCACCACTGACGGGCCCAACGGTTAGCCCGTCAGCAGAGAGGATACCACTGACGGGCCCAACTGGTTAGCCCGTCAGCAGAGAGGAAGTCAGCCTAATACTTGGTGAAATTTCGGTGCCCCTCGGTGGAGGTTTGCTTGTGTATATGTTGTTTATTAAAAAAAAATTGAGCGTGCGCCAGCTTATCCCGAGCACAGCTCAAAGGCCCACGAGCCCGGGCCGCGCAAGGGACCAGCCAGGGGCCTATCCCGAGCACAGCGCCCAGGCCCACGAGCCCAAGCCGCACAAGGGACCAGCGGCGGCTCGGTGGAAGTATCAGTGCAGGTTATAAGGAGTTCGAGAGCCCTGGGCGCAGCACCCCTTTTAAGCTGGTGCGCGCGCACTTCGCTCGGCGAGGTGGGACTAAAGTTGTGCGGTACCAGCGCTGTAGGTTACCACTGACGGGCACAAATGGTTTGCCCGTCAGTAGTACTAACCACCACTGACGGGCCCAACCGGTTCGCCCGTCAGTGGTGTTTAGTACCACTGACGGGCCCCACGTGTTTGCCCGTCAGTGGAGGATGTTTTTTATTTTTCTTTTTGTGCTGCATGTTTTTCTTTTAGGTTTATCTTAGGGTTATTTCTATATGCTATGGGTGTTTTTGTATTTTTGGTTTAGGGCTTTTACCCTTTTTGGGTTAGTGTCAAAGTTCAGCATTTTTCTGAAATGATTTGCTATTTTTCAGGCATTAAATTAATATCTAGTTATTTACTCGGTATATTTCAGATTTGAACTACAACTATCTTAAAGAAGGCCTCTAAATTGAAGGAAAATTCATATCTACGTACCTATCTATCGTTTTAGCTCGTATCTAGAAAATATATCAATAATTCAAACGTTTGCTCCGAGAAATTCAAAAGTTTGCTTGCGCCTTTGTAGTTTTTGATTTTTTATAAAATCTTAATGTGGTCAAAAAAAGTTGAAAATTGGCATGGGGTAATTATATGTCTTTCTGAGGCTATGCTTAAAATTTCAGATAATTTCGTGGAAGTTCAATTATACATTGCTTTGTAACTGAACTATCTGTGAGAAAACCTCATAGCATTTGAAGGGGAAATATGAAGATTGAAGTACACGTCATAAATTCTTCATCATTTGAACTTGAGATTTGGACTACAACTTCATATTACAATATTATACGTTAATAATTCATCATGTTCCATCTTGTTATGTAATAATTCGAATTTTCTATTTTTTTAAATACCAATTTGAGGTACCATGTGTAAAACCTTTCAAAAAACATTTTTAGCTACGCTCCAAACTTTTTCTACATGTAACGTACTACATTACATTGTTCGTGTCAAAGTTAGGCATTTTTCTGAAATCATTTGCTATTTTTTACGCATTAAATGAATATCTAGTAATTTACTAGATATATTTCAGATTTGAACTACAACTATCCTAAAGAAGGCCTATAAATTGAAGGAAAATTCATATCTACGTACCTATGTATCGGTTTAGCTCGTATGCAGAAAATATATCAATAATTCAAACGTTTGCTTGTCGAGATTCAAATGTTTGCTTGCGTCTTTTTGGTTTTTTATTTTTTATTAAATCTAAATGTGGTCAAAAAATTTTTGAAAATTGGCATGGGGTAATTATATGACCTCGTGAGGCTATACTTAAAATTTCAGACAATTTCATTGAAGTTGGGATTATACATTGGTTTGTAAGTACTTGAAATTCATCCACAATTTACACATACCGAAGTACACACGTTACATGAAATCATTCAAACCAAGACACTTTTGTACACACACATACAAATATCTAGGTTTCGCCGTCTTCGAAAATCTTCTCATGAATTGTGATTTTCTTGGTGGTATACGTTAGTCCTTCGGCGTGACTGCGTCTGACGTAGGGCTCAGCATCCTTGCTAGCTTTTCTCCTTTTTATGGGGCGTTTATCAACGGCTTCTGGCTCGGAGTCCGGGTCGTCGAATTGGTCGTAGTCCTCTTCGTCAACAACACCATCGATTCCGACAATACTCCTCTTCCCTTTTCTGACGACATGGCGCTTCTGTGCCTTTGGGTCTTTTATGTAGAAGACTTGTGAGGTTTGTTTAGCTAAAACCCATGGCTCATCTTTCGCACTGATTGCTTTGACATGTGCTGACTCAATAGATGTCGGGGGAGGTAGAGTCACGGTAGTGACTTTGTCATCATCGATATGGATATTTTTCGCCCATCTGACACGAAACATGGGGATCTTTGTGACGGTGTAGTCCAGTTCCCAAATTTCTTCGATAACACCGTAGTATATGTCCTTACGGTTACCGGTTTTAGCCTCCATCGTCACCCCACTGTTCTGATACGTGCTTTTCCTGTCTTGAGCCTCCGTATAGAATGTGTATCCGTTGATATCGTATGCTTGAAATGTCAGGACCTTGCTCGCAGGTTCTTGTGACAGCATTTTGACCGTCTCTTCTTCGAAATTTGTCGGAGGCCTTTCATACCAGTAGTTCTTTAGCCATGTTGCGAACTTTCCATTGTGCTCTTTCGAGAGCCACGCTTCTCCCTTCTTCGGGTTCTCTTTTTTAAGCTTTACCATGTGCATCCAAAGATAGGGATGCACCACCGTCAGGTGTTGCAAGACCACGAGATGTGCTCTGTCATAGTCATCTGACCTACTGGGTACTGAATTGTAGACATGTAAAGGCCTTTGTCCGCGTGCATGGCCTTCACCATCGAGCCTTCCCGTGTGCCGTGAAACAGGAACACCTATGGACTTTTGATCAGCCAAGTAATCAGTGCAGAACTCGACACACTCTTCGGCAACATAGCCTTGGATGATGCTACCTTCTGGTTGTGACCTGTTACGAACGTAGCGCTTCACAACCCCATTGTACCTTTCCAACGGGTACATGTTGTGTAGGAACACGGGACCTAGGTCCAGTATCTCCGGGACGATATGGATCATGAGATGTACCATGATATCGAAGAATGCTGGAGGGAAGTACATCTCAAGTTCGCACAGTATGACAATGATCTCCTCCTGCAGCTTGTGGCAATGCGTAACGGATATCGACTTCTGAGATATCGTCGGCTTGCTTTCTACCCCTCTTGAATCTGGACGTGTTGCACGTGGGACACTTGTACAGCTTCTCGTGCTCTTTGCGGTAAATAAAGCAGTCATTCGGACATGCATGGAACCTCTGCACCTCTAACCCAAGAGGGCAGACAACCTTCTTGGCTTCTTCGGTGCTCGTGGGCAGCAAGTTGTTTTTCGGAAAAACTTTTGCAAGAAAAGCCAGTGTCTCATCGAAGCCTTCGTCCGGACAGTTGTGGGCTGCCGATCCTTAGAAGTTCCAGCGTGACCGACAGACGCGTGTGCTCTGGATCGGAACCGGTATACAACGGGATTTGTGAGTCTTCAACTAGTCTCGAGAACTTAGCAGCCTCTCTTTCATCCTCGGGATCTATCACCACCTGCTCCACCATGTGAACATCCTGCACCATATCGGCCAAATTGTTTCCCGTTTCTCCTTCGGCGTCAGGTTCGATCCTCCCCTCGTCTTCTTCGTCATCTCCGTGTTCGGCATCTTGCCGTAACACCTGATCTTCCTCCTCCTCGCCGTGACTTGTCCAACGTGTATAGCCTGACATGAAACCCTTCAGCGCCAGGTGTACCGTCACCCTCCCTCTCGTATCGAACATTACCAAATTTTTGCAATCGCGACATGGACAGCAAATCTTCGTGCCACCTTTTGTCCTCATATCTCGTTCGGCGACATCAAGAAACTCGTTCAAAGCCATAGCCCAACTCTCTGTCGCCCGGTTATCGTACATCCAGCTGCGATCCATCGATCAACACCTACGACACGAAACTAATCAGTTCGATAACCAAAAATCACATCAAATACATATACGACATGAAAAGAACACTGGCGAGCATTATTACCGAGCGCTAGCGATCTTTTTGGTGAGAAATGATAATGGAGAGAGTGGGAGTGAGAGGAGGAGAGAGAGAATGGGAGAGAGAATGAGAGAGAGCTAGAAATATGGATGAGGAGGAGGGTGGGAGAGAGTGAGAGGATGAGGAGGAGGGAGAGAGTGAGAGTATGAGGAGGGTGGGAGAGAGTGAGAGGATGAGGAGGGAGAGAGTGAGAGGATGAGGAGGAGGGAAAGAGTGAGAGTATGAGGAGGGTGGGAGAGAGTGAGAGGATGAGGAGGGAGAGAGTGAGAGGATGAGGAGGAGGGAGAGAGTGAGAGGAGGAGCAAAATCTAGATCTAGATCTAGATCTAGATCTAGTCCCTCTAGAGGTTAGGATGAGGGTTGGGGAGAGGGAAGAAATGGTTGTGGGTTGGGAGGGGGAAGGGGGGCAGCGGCGGCCGCGGCAGCAGCTTGTGGGACGGCGGCGCTCGCTGCTGGCCGGTTGGCGCGCGAGCACTGGCCAGCAGCGAGGTCGTGCTCTGTTTTTATAGTGAGGAGCACCACTGACGGGCCCTTAAAAGGTCACCGTCAGTGATTCATCAGCAACGTAAGCAACAAATATCGCTGACGGACGGGAAAGACCGCCGTCAGTGAAGACAAAATATCCACTGACGGGCAGAATATAAGAGCCCGTCAGTGAACTGGCACGTCATATGTTCACCCTTTCACTTACGGGCCAAATAGTTGCCCGTCAGTGGAGATGTCATCGTCACTGACGGGCTCTTAACAAGAGACCGTCAGTAGAAATGACGCGTCATCTATGCCACCTCATGCTCATCTCCACTGACGGGCTGTTTTGGAGCCCGTCAGTGGTCTTCCTCACCTTCTTCTTTGCTGTGTTCTCCGCTGACGGGCTATTTTGCGTCCGTCGGTGGAGTTCCCCTCCAGCGACGGACCTTTTTATGCCCGTCAGTGGAGGGTTTTCAGGAGAGGGTCTATCTGCAGTAGTGTGATGCTCTCTCTATTCATGAGCCGACGGTGGTCCGCGCCTACGCCGGCCCCTGCCGGAGCATACTGTCACCGGCAAAGTAAATCCACATATGGTGCTACCCCTCGATCTCCATATCAACTTATGGACCATCGCCGCTTCCTCCTTCCTCGATGACATATCTGTTCATAGGCTGCACCGCCACCATGACTGTCGCGTCACATAGAGGCTCGATGGCTGAATCGGCGCCACTGACCACCGCATCTATTTCCTGGACATGGCCTCCTCGAGCTCCACCAGCACTGGCGCAAGCAGTATGTGCTGCCGTAGTAGAGGCACAACAAGTGGTCTCGTTGCCGACATCACTCGTCTAGGGCAGCATGATCCAATTCCGTGCATCCTAGTTGTCCAAGAAGCTCAGCTGCGAGGTGGCGGCCTACTTCTACTCATCGGGTGCAAGGTGAAGGAAATGAAAAACCTGCACATGGGACAATGGCTGCATCAGGCGTGTTTCCTTACCATCAGCTAGGATGGGAAAAGAGGTAGCGAGAGCTAGAGGAGATGCAGGAAGAGGTAGTGAGGGCTGCAACATCATAGTTGTTTCCTCACCGTCGGCTAGAGGAAAGGTGGTTGTCGGCTGGAGGAGATGGGGAAGAGACGAGTGAGAGGAGATTGGGGTAGAAAATGATTGACATGTGAGACCATACCGGGTGATGTGGCAGCCATGTGGAGAATAATATTCTCAAAATTAGCCAAAAGGGGCAAAACTAGATGGTAGGTGAGTTTAGGGTTCTAAATTAGACTATTTTAGAGTTTAAGATTGGAGTGTAAACTCGTGCAATATTCAAGGTTGAAAATTAATTTTTTTTATAAATACTATATTATCTAGGTCTTAAACTTAGAACTTCTTAGCTCTGGTACCATGTTAAATTAATACACCGATCAGTGTATCAGAAACTCTTTAAGTTAGAAGGGAGTACAATATATTTTAATGCCGTTGTGCCCTCTCTTTTGGTTGGTTGGTTCTGACGCAGTCAGAACACGAATTGAGATCGCACGCGCATGCAAAATAGCATTGAGAGTTCTTAGATAGTTGAATCATCACTTTGAGATAACAAACCATGTCGATACACGCATGATTTCGTAAATAAACATCAAACAAGGAAGACAAAAAGGCTATGGCATTCCAAAGGGGAATCAACACCACCAATCCACCATATGTCAAACAGGCCAGATCCAACATCACATGATGCATAGAACCAAGTCACAAATTTCTTGAGCTTCCTACGTAGGGATCAACTCAACTCAGCAACATTTTCACCGTACTAGTAAGACACCTATACAATTCTTCAAGTCGACGACTCATCAGGATACGGGAGATCTGCCGACGGATTAAAAGGGTATTTATGCACAACGCAAGAGAGGCGTAGATCAAGCAGGGGGCAGTGAGACGCGCTTAGCTGTCAGCCGCCCTGAACAGGGTCATCAGGGACAGGAACAGGTTGATGACATCAAGGTAAAGCGAGACGGCAGCCCAGACGTATTCGTCGTACGTGTAACGCTTGATGATGTTGTCGGTGTCGTAGACAATGTAGCCACTGAAGATGAGTGATGCCAGCCCGCCATATATCATCTGAGAGATCTTGCCCAGTGGGAATAGGATCTGCACAGCAAAGCCATGATCAGTATAGATATCAAATATAGAAAACTCCAGTGCATGAACAACCACATAGAGTAAAGGAACGGGAGCTGCATAAACATCCAACCTGAATGAACGCAAACACGAGCAGCACTATGAGTGAAGCGAATAGGAAAGGACCAAGGAAGCTGAAGTCCTGGCCCCTCTTTGCAGCCCAGAAAGTGTAAGCAGTGAGGCTAAAGACAACCACTGTTGTAAGAATTGCAGACTCCAAAATGACCTTGCCTGTTCACACAGCAGATCATATTAGCAATTGCTTGATCTAAATAAACTGTAACCAGGACAAAGAACATAACAAAGACAGAATATAACCAAAACTTGCTTCTGATGTAAACGGACAGGACAAAGAGTAACCAAATTAGCTCTAAAAGAACTAAAACTTTCTTTATTATCATGTTATGCATCTCATTACGGAAGTAACCCTATGTAACTCATCAGCCAATAAAACATGCGCATGCTAAAATCTAAAAGCAAAAGGTGGTGTATCAATGAAGAACTGAGAACAGATCCACAAAAAATGCAGTGATATTGCTGCTGATACCAATGGACATGACAGATAGATTGCAGAGTGCCCAGCAACAAGACTTTGCCCACATAAACAGATTATACATATTCAATCAGTTAATTGAAATGAATTAAACCAACACATGGATAAAGCAGCTTTTACATTATTTTATGAAACGTCTATTGTTTGCCATAATAGTCTGATATCATGTGAAATCCCTCTTATTGCATTATTAATTTTAAGTTAGTTGCCTAGTCCTGCAACCTAATCAATAAACTTACCAAAACTATGTCCAAGTGACTGCATATTCTTGGACCTAAACTACCCATCAAATTCCAATTGACACTATCACAACATAAAGTGTCTTATTAAAAAAATAGTGGCAGGAACAAATAGCGAATAACATAGAGAAGAGACAAGACTTATGATTTACTAATTTGTGAGGTTAAAACGGAATAGCTGCAGACAGGAAAGCATACTATGGCAAACGTCAACTTTACTATAAGGCAAAAGGGGCAATATTTTTTTACAAAGAAATAAATAAATAAATAACCACCTATCGTACAGGGTGGTGGTATTCCATATGCTTTACAATATTAGAAAAAGCAAGCCCACAAGAGGGAGACTCGCAAATGCTTCTGACTCGGACAAGCATATCATAAAAGTGACCAGTACCTACAGCTTGGCCATACAGATAGATTGGGAAAATGCAGCAAAGATAATCACATGGACTGCCTGGCAGTGTCCTGGAAATTGTCAGTGGCACTACCATAAGCATATTCTTTGCAAAATTAGCACGGCCACCGAAAATTGCCTAGCACTAACATTTCAGAACCCAAGCAACACGCAAACAGCAAACTTCACAACTAATAGTACGAAAATATCTAGTAGTCATACATCGCAAATGACAAGAGGACAGAGATGCAACAACGATGATATTAGAGAATGCTAGTTTACATAAGCAAGAGCAAAAGACATGAGTGAGAGCCTGAGGGGCACTTACCGCTGGTGAAGGCGCATGTCATGCCAACAGCGAAGCTGATGGCCACCGTGAAGAGGCCGAGCAGCAGCAGGTTGACCGGGTGCTTCTGGCGGTAGAAGTACAGCGGGCACAGCACTGCATAGCAAAATGAACAAGCATTTCAGTATAAAGATTATAGAACACTGGAGGTCTGCGCAATTCACACAACCGCACTACGCCACCACCCATTCTAGTAACACAAAATTAGGAGACTCCATGGGGACGTTCCTGCAAAATACAACAGAAATCACGCGTTGGAACCAACAGACCCATCGCTTTGCGGGGACGTGACGGCATCCATACGTGCACGCAAACGCAGAGCCCCTCTCCTTCTTCCACTAAGGCCCTCCAAACTATACGTAATTAAATTTAACTCGCAGCAATTCACGCATACGCCCCTAGGAATTCGGCATTGCGATTCTAAATGGAACTAGTACGAATGGAATATATTCGGCGCTTTGCAGAACCAATCCCTCGAAACCCTACTTCCCCCACAAATCCCATAAAAAATTCCACGGAAATTCCGGAAAAACGATGGGGGAGAAATCAGATGAGTTGTTAGAGGACTCACCGATGAAGGGGAAGATGATTAGGAAGATGTAGAGCCCGAGGCCGGCGTGGGAGGAGACGAAGAAGTGGGAGATGGCCCGGACCTTGACGACGACGGCGGCGACGGCGGCGGTGAGGAGGAGCTGCAGGGAGAGGATGACATAGATCTTCCGGATGAGCGCCCACCGCAGGTCGGGGCTCTCCGTCATCCCGGGGTAAAGCCCCCGCGTCGCCGCAGCGCTGCCGGCACCCGAGGTCCCCGCCTCGAGGTCGCCGCCCTTCTGGTACCCGAACATCTCGTCGACGAGATGACGACGACGCGCCTGCCCCCCTTGGTTCAGGGTTCCGCGGGTAGGCGCGGGGTGGGGGAGAGGGGGTTGACACGAGAAGGAGGAGGGAGGAGGAGATGAGTCAGCGAACGGAGACGGAGACGGAGACGGAGAGCACGATGCTAGAAGGCTCTAGTGCTTGAGTTATATACTAGGGGGCTGTTTGGATATATGGAAATAAGAGGTGGGATAGGGATATGTTAAGTGGGATGAGTCTATTCCAATGTTTGGGTTTTGAGATTGGGAAAGGAGGGAGGATTGGGAATGGGAAATGAGACCCACATATCCAACCGTTTTAATCCCGGTGGAGGGACCGGGATATGGGGGGGAAATTGGCTCTAAATCGGTGAAATTATCGAAATACCCTTCGCATTTTTGCTAGGTTTCTCTTCTTTCCTTCATCTGCTCTCCGTCGCAGCCCCCTCTCGCTGCCCCTCCCGCCGCCCCCCGTCGCCGCCCCGCCCCTCCCCGCCACCCCCCGTCGCCGTCCCCTCCCGCCGCGCGTCCCGCCGCCCCCTGTCGCCACCCCCTCCCACCGTCCCTCCCCGCCGCCCCCTCCCGCTGCCCTGTCGTCGCCCCTCCCGCAGCCCCCCGTCGCCGCCCCCTCCCACCGACCCCTCTCGCTGCCCCTGTCGCCGCCCCCTCCCCGCCGCCCCCCGTCGCCGCCCCCTCCCCGCCACCCCCCGTCGCCGTCCCCTCCCGCCGCGCGTCCCGCCGCCCCCTGTCGCCACCTCATCCCACCGTCCCTCCCCGCCGCCCCCTCCCGCTGCCCTGTCGTCGCCCCTCCCGCAGCCCCCCCGTCGCCGCCCCCTCCCGCCGACCCCTCCCGCTGCTCCCGCCGCCCTCCCGCCTCCACCTCCCTCCTCCCTTGTCCCCTCCCACATCTCCGATTTCGCACTTGCTCATCCTGCCACTGCCTGGGAAGCTGCAAGATCCTAGAGTGCCTCAACCTCAGGTTATTCATGTACATATTCTTGGTGATATCTCACCTCTATGGATATATGCTACTATTGTTAATATGTTCAAGTGCTAATGTGTTCAATGTGTTTGCTTGAGGTAGATGGATCAAATTCAATCCACAAATTTTTGTTACACATTCAAAGTATGGTACCTGGGACCTGTATGATTTGATACACATTTTTGTTACACAAATTTGATTCTCTTGCTTGTCTAAGATAAGTAGATGTGCAACTGGATCATGTGTTGCCATTTTAGTTCTTTCCTGGAGATCATAGTGTTGTTTGCAAGCATTTTTACTCGAATTGTAATTGTATACTTGTATGCTCTTGTGTTGAATGCCAAATTTCTGTTACACCTAGGCATACGTGTGTATATTGGTTCTTAAGGAAGCATCTGGCTAACCTTGCAGCTATGACGAATCAACAGCTCATTTGCTTTTCACGTACATAGTTATTTCGTTTCTCTTTTTGAATGTTTGGTTTCGACAATACATGACAATGAACAGTACGAATTGGGTCTCAACTAATTCCGTACGAAAATGTGTTTGATAGAAATGGCCCGTCCTCCGCCCAAGAGACAGAGCCTAATTGCGTGCCACGAAAAGAGACGCCGTAGGATGAAATTTTTAATGGCAGTACACATTCTCTTGCTTTATTGGATGCTACTTATAAAGAAGTCTCGGAGTAGGATGACTAGAGAGCCCTGTAGGTACGATCCAGCTAGTCGAAACTAGGAATTTGCATAACATGATATATGAAAGTGACATCCTTTGTGTCGAGCAACTTCGAATGGATCGACGTTGTTTCTGGGTTCTTTGTTCTTTGGTCAAAGAAATTGGAGGGCTACGAGATACACGGAACGTAACCGTGGAGGAAATGGTTGCTATGTTTCTCCACATACTCGCGTATGATGAGAAAAGTCGATCGATGAGGACAGATTACCAGCGATCAGTAGAGACCATTAGTCGACATTTCAATAAAGTGTTAGTTTCAGTTCTAAAGCTTTGGAGAGTACTACTTAAGAGACCTGAGCCAATCTCCGAGAATTGTGAAGACGAAAGGTGGAAGTGGTTCAAGGTAACATAACAAAAAAGAAAATTATGTAGCTACATACTTCAGTTTGTAATACCTAACTAACATAATTATGTCATATAGAATTGCTTAGGTGCTCTGGACGGTACCTACATAAAGGTTAGAGTGCCTTTAGTTGATAAACCACGATACCGGTCAAGAAAGAATGATGTTGCCACAAATGTTCTTGGTGTTTGTGCACCAGACATACAATTTATCTATGTGTTAGCTGGATGGGAGGGATCTGCTGCTGATGCGAGGGTACTCCGAGATGCCTTATCGAGGAGCAATGGCCTCAAGGTTCCTCGTGGTAAGGAATTGCACCGACAAATTAATTACCGAAAACAGTAGGTTGCCTTGTAGAATTGGGGATGCGGGGTACAAGAACTGCCAGGGGTTCCTTTGCATATTCAAAGCTTCAATTACATACTGCCTATGTTACTAAGAAATTAATTTGTGTAAACCTTAGGTTTTTATTACCTTGTGGACGCGGGGTACAAAAACTGCGAGGGGTTCCTTGCTCCGTATAGAGGACAACGATACCACCTAAAAGAATGGAGTAATCCACCAGTAAGGAGGAATTGTTCAACATGAAGCATTCGTCTGCTAGGAATGTCATCGAGAGGGCCTTTGCATATTTGAAGCTACGTTGGGGAATAATAAGGAATGGATCTTACTATCCCATAGATACCCAGATCGGTATTATCTTAGCATGTTGCTACCTCCACAACCTAATAAGACGGGAGATGAGTTCAGATCCACTTGAGGAACAATTGGAGTCTTTTTTGGCATGCGAAGGTTGCAACCCAGATGTAATTGAGCGCACTCAATCATCATCTGAGTGGTCTCAATTCAGAGATGATCTGGCATCTACGATGTGGAATGCTCGGAATGCAAGAAGGAAAGTACGCATGGGGATGGTTTTGTAATGGCACGGTTATGCGTGAGGTCAAAATTTTGTTTGTTAATGATAGGTAACGTGGGCTTTTTTTTGTGAATTCAAATCTGCACTATATATAAATAACATTTGGCTCACTTAATATGTAGGAAATGGACTGACGGCGTGTGAATATCTTGATGCACTATGGGGGTGCTTTTTCTAAGGAAGGTGCTCTAACTTACGATGGAGGCAAAGTTGAAATTTTTAGAGATATCGACAGAGATGAAATGGGATTCTTCTATGTAGTCGAGCTTGCCAGGAGAGTGGGATTCAAGGATGGGGACATATTGTATTATTCCATTCCCGGTCGCAGTCTTGATGCTGGAATAGACCATATAATTAACGATGCATCAGTTTCACAAATGATGTCATATGCAGATCATTGTACTTTTCTAGAAGTCTACATTAAACATATGGACCATCATCTTAGTGCCAATCAAACTGTTGGTCCAGCCGGCTCCCATGACAACATTTGTGAGGTACTATTTATTATCCAGCAAATATGTTTCTACTCTCTTTTTCCCCTATTCTTCGTTTGTATGTTGACTCATTGTTTGTTGTAGACTAACAAAGCTGTGGAGCGAAAAAGGATAAACAAGAAGAGAGACAAGAGGGTCTGGACCGCTCAAGAGGAGAATGAACTAATTGATATTCTACTTGAAATGAATGACTCGGGTTGGAAGGTGGATACTGGTCATAAGTCTGGATACCTTTCCCATATAGAGAAGGAGCTATCTAAAAGACTACCTCATGCTCAGATCAAAGCAGATCCCCATATCCAATCTAAGGTGAAGACACTGAAAAAAATGCTTTCATATATCTTGGATATTCAGCAGTTTGGTAGTGGCTTTGGTTGGGATGAAGATAAGAAAATGGTTGTTGGAGATAAGGAGCAATTCATGGGATGGGCAAAGGTTAGCAACTTATCCAAAGTCTATGTTTTGTACCTATAGCTCTCCAAATACATATGTTGCATGCACTTCTTTGTTGGTACTTGCACGTAGTGTTTCTAGTAGGTCCTGTTTTCCCTTTTTTGGTGGTTCACACCTTCTCCCCTTGCTGCAGAGTCGTGCAGGAGCAGCAGCCCTATACGGAAAGCCATTTGTGAATTATGAAAAGCTTTACGAAATTTATGCTAGTGATTTAGCTAAAGGAGGGAATGCTAAAGGCCCTGGGGACCCGTTAGAAATTCATGAAGAAGAACCCACCATAAGTTTGCCACAGACAACAAGGGATAGTAGTGATGACTCTCATTCTCAAGGGCCATGGCATAGCAGGAACCCTTCAGGTGGAACTAAATCAGGTGGAGGTCGTAAGAGAATGTATGCGGAAGATGATCCCGTTGAATCTTGTTTTGTGGGTGTCTCAAAATCAATTCAAAGTCTAGTCGAAGTTGAAAAGGATGCACTTCTCCACGATATGAAGGTTCAAAAAGAAATTGATGACAAGAGGGCTCAACTGTTCAGTGTCTTGAGTGCACTTCCTGGTTCTACTGCACCACTGGTTGTGAAGGCCGCACGTATCATTGGTGAAGATTTATCAAAACTAAAGCTCTTCTTTGACACTCCAGATGAGTTCAAAGAGGAGTTCGTTTCTCAGGTGATCAATGAATCGAAAGATTAGGTGAGGTGGGGAGGGCTCTACTCTTTTGGTTGCATTGTAGGAAGTATCACCCATGCTTAGTGCTATCTGGCTTGCTGTTGGATGCATTTGGTAAGGATATCAATTCGTTCTCCATGAGAGTGAGGTTGGTTCTTCATCTTTTGATTAACTGTATTGTCGACTGTTCAGTGCTTTCGTTAGATGTCGTTCTAGGTTTCTCAGTAGTAACTTCTTTGTTGTTTCCTAATCTTCTATGTATTTTCAGGCCAGCATCTTTTTCCAGTTGATTTGACCAAAGTTCCTCTTTATCAGGTTAGAATTGGCTGCCTCTTTTCTTAAATATATCATTATATTTGTTTGCAGAAATTTGTAACGCTAGTATTTTGCAGAAATTTCATACATGATTTCAACTCAAATGGTAACACATGTAAACCACTAGCGTAGTTTTCATTATTTTTCTCATTTATCCATTTTTTTCTCGTTCACTTATGTATGCTGGACACTTGCCATGTCAGCAAGCCATGAAAAGTAAGGACTGGCATGCTGAAATTATGGAGCTTAGCTCATTGATGACATCAGTAGCAATATGCGTGCCCAAGCTCCAACCATGTTCACTTTTTTATCCCTGTGATTTAAAAGCAATGAGTTGGAGGGGAAGTAGTCAGGCACAAGTCATGCATGCGTCTCTTTTGAACCACATTTCTCAGTCCTAAACCCCCGCGAGACACTTTATGGTGCTCACTGTTGACATCACTAGGCTAGTAACACTTGGATTGTGCTCTTTCTACATGCCATTCTGCTCTTTGTGCATGCCAAATCTTGGTAGTAGTTTCGTTTGGTTCTTCCCAGTTCAGTTTTATCTGTATGACAGTTAACGTAGTTATCTCTATGCAGGGATAGTAAGTGGCACAATGTTTCGGAGTGGATGTTTGGTAACTTTTTGTATGGTATGGACTCTCAGTATATGTCTGGGGATGACAAACATTGCAGCAGCCAGCAGTTCAAGTTCCAAAGATGGAACATGATATTTTGTGAGTGGGTACTGTATGATAGAACAAATATGGAACATTTGGGTTTGGTTATTTGAGAACTCATGTAGCACATTGTGAACACAAGCCCCTGTACTGTCACAACTGATTATAAGTTTCTAGTTTTCCTTCTTGTGTATTCCTTTGTGTTCTCTCTTGTTTGAGAAGGACAGCTGGAGCTGTGTGATAAAGAGTGCTGGTGTTTGCTTATGGCATTTGGTTGTTTGGTTGGTTGGGATGATGATAAATTGGGCCAGTGCGTTGTGTTTGGTGGTTTTATTAGCAGTACTACCTTACCACTTGTCGTATCCATGCATCATCGATGGGAGAAGAGGAAATGATAGTACCATACAGGAAGCAGCAGTTCATGTGGTTGCATTGCATTTTCATGCATACCGCGTGGTTGGCTAAGCCTTGGAATCAGCCTATCAAGATTAAGGTTCTCAGACGTACCTGTTGATTGCAAATGGCATTTTTGTCCAACAAAAGTTGTATCCCTATCCCAAACCCAAATATACCCAAGCATGGTATAAGGATCAAAATCTCATTTCCCTATCCCCAACCCACATATCCATATCCCTCCTCATTTCCCTATCCCCCCATATCCCAATATCCAAACAGCCCCTAGTAAAATAAGGGTGCGTTTGGATCAGGGAACGAAGTGGAATGGAACGAACCGTTCCGAATTCTGGGGCGGTTCGGGTGTTTGGTTCGCGGAACGCAGCAAAGTAGAACGGAGCGATTCGGTTCCACTGGAGGGAATATTCGCCCCCAGATGCGGAACGAGCTGATAACGCAAAATCCATCGAACCAACCGGTTCCTCACCGCATCCGGTCGTCACCGTATCCTCTCATCTCCCCCAACCCTAGTCGCCTCCCCTCCTTGTACTTTTCCTAGTGTGCAGCGGCGGCGGCGCGCTCTCAGGCTGCAGCGGCGGCGGCGCTCTCCCAGCCAGCGACGGCGGCGGCAGTGTTGGAGGTTGGGCGACGAGCTGCGAGCAGGCAACGGGAAGAGGAGATCTGGGGAAGCAGGCGGCGGCGCTCCCAGGAAAGCAGGCGGCAGCGGCGCGCTCCGAGGCAGCAGCGGCGGCGGCGTGCTCCCAGGCAAGCAGTGGGCGGCAAGCAGGCAACGGCAAGCAGGCGGCGGCGACGCGCTCCCACGCAGCAGGGGCGGCGGCGCGTTCCCAGGCAGAAGCGGCGGCGCCGCCTCTCAGGCAGCGGCAGGGAGAGGAGATCTCGGGGAAGCAGGCGGCGGCGCTCCCAGGCAAGCAGGCGGCGGCGGCGTGCTCCCAGGCAGCAGCGGCGGCGGCAAGCAGGCGCGCGGCGGCGCGCTCCCAGGCAGCAGCGGCAAGCAGGCGGCGGCGGCGGCAAGCAGGCAACGGCGGCCGGCTCCCACGCAGCAGGTATGTAACCAGCTAAGCTCCATGAATAAGCAAATGATGCTAGATCCATTAATCAACAAATTTTCATTTTTTATTGTGGAAAAATAAGATAAGCATAGTATTTGTAGTCTTATCTAGGTTTCTCCTTCATCTAAGCACAATATTAAGGAGAAAATTCTTTTCTTTGTCGATTAATTGGTACCTATATATAGTCGATGCTTGCATGCTACGTGCATACCTTATTTATATATATGTTCAAAATTGTTGCCCTCTCTCTACAATTGCTGGTTCTGATTAGCTATACTCCTATTTGTGTTACATACATGTCGTTGCTTGAATTATTGATACAATCAGTGAGTAGATTACTTCGTAAATGCATTGTAGATGGTGAAGAAAATGGATAGAAGGGGAAAGCTGTTGTTTATGGGAGCCGCCACATTTGTGGCTCTTTCTATGGTGGCCTTGTATCTACGTGATAGAATAAGAAAGAGGAAAGCCCGCATTACTTATGGTCCAATGGAAGAAAGAGATCAAGAAAGAATCAACTATTTGAATAATAGAATTTTCAAGTCTGATGAAAAATGCAGGGATATGTTAAGACTTAACAGAGCTCCTTTCTTTAGGTTGTGTCAAATATTGAGGGAACGCTCTTTGCTCCGTGACACTATTATGTATGTGTGGAGGAGCAAGTAGCGATGTTCTTGAATACTATTGGACATAACCTTAGAAATAGGGTCATCTCAACTAATTATGACAGGTCAAAAGAGACAGTTAGCCGCTATTTTAGACTAGTCTTACACGCTATAGGTGAGCTACGAAATGAATTTATCCGGCCACCATCATTGGAGACCCCTACCAAAATTGCAGGGAACCGCCGGTTCGACCCATATTTTAAGGTATTTTCAGCAACTATGCCTTAGTTATTTAGGCTAGAAATTATGAGGATTTAATTTTTTGTGTTACATGCATAAGATTGTATTGGAGCAATCGATGGTACACATGTAAGAGCTTCTGTTAGTAAGGATATGGAGCCTTCCTTTCGCGGTAGGAAGTCCTTTGCTACTCAAAATGTGATGGCAGCGGTAGATTTTGACCTTCGATTCACATATGTTTTGGCGGGTTGGGAAGGAACAGCACATGATGCGGTGGTTTTAGCGGATGCATTAGAGCATGAAAATGGCCTGAGTGTCCCACAAGGTAAGAAATTGCTTAAAGACAACTTTATACATAATTGCACAAACCAGTCACACATTTTTTTGTCATATTCTAGGAAAATTCTATCTAGTTGATGCTGGATATGGAGCCAAGCCTGGGTTCTTACCACCTTTCCGTGCTGTGAGGTACCATCTGAACGAGTGGGGCAGCAATCCAGTACAAAACGAAAAGGAATTGTTTAACCTTAGGCACTCATCTCTACGAGTGACTGTAGATCGAGCGGGCCTTTGCATCACTCAAGAGAAGGTTCAAAGTTCTAGACGATGCCACTCCATTCTTCCCTTTTTCGGTTCAAGTTGACATTGTCGTAGCTTGTTGCATTCTTCATAATTATGTGCTTACGCAAGGGATAGATGAGTTTATTATACCGGAAGTGGCTTGGACCGGCAACCCCCATGAGGACCTCAAGGGAGCAACCAAGTGACCATAGAGCCACGGTAGATCGTAGGCAACAAATTGCTACTAGAATGTGGGAAGATAGGCAGAATCACTATGGAAATTGAATGTATTTGTGTAATGCCCGGACAGATGGTGGCCTTTTCTATTTCAAAGCAATGTATTTGTGGCATTTCCGAATGGCTGGACAGATCCATTTTTCATGTTAATAAAATTTATTTGTGTTGTGTAATGTCGTATCTTTCCAACTATTAAGGTCCAAAACGGATTCTACCATTTCCTTTAACTATTTTCACTGCTGGACAGAAATAGACAATGTGAAAAACCTTGGTGGGAGTAGTCTGCTTGTGTGGACAAATTCAATGTCCCACCATGATGTTAAGTCATTTGGCTGACCTAGTGGCAAGTGGCACTAGAACTTCAAGTGGTTTCAAGAAGGTGCACCTTAACAACTGTGCTAAAGCCTTGAATGACCATTTCAAGCTAGCTATCACTGCAGATCAGGTTAGCAATCACCTTAAGAAGTGGAGGAAGGTTTGGGCAAAGATTGAGAAGCTTAAAAAGATAAGTGGTGCTCTGTGGGATGAGGAAACGTGCACTATTAGGCTTGAGCATGAACACTATGCAGGTCATATTAAGGTAATTTTTTCTCACATAGTATGTTAAATTGTGATACTTTGCTGCATCCAAATTTGTTGAAAATATGCTACCGTTCATTTCAGGACCACCAAGGTGATGCAAATTACTTAAATACACCTATTCAACACTATCATGAAATGGCGACAATCTTTGGGGCAAGTATGGCCATGGGGAAGTATGCCAAGTCCGGAAATGACCCGCTTTCTGTTGAAGTGCATGACATTGAAGATGACGAGGGAGCCAATGGAAGCGGTGAGGTCAATATGTCGACAACGGCAAATGTTGGCGAGTCTTCTGCTGGTTCTAAATGACCAACAAAGAGGGCTAAGGTAGTCCCAAATGAAGATGATCCGCTGCTGTCCACACTGAAATTTGGCCTTGAGAGAGTTGTTGTAGCACTTGAGAAAGCTGCTGGAGCCAACGATGATATTCCTGAAGGCCTTTGGGATGAATTGGCAGCCCTTCCTGGATTTGACGAGGGGCATCTTGCTCACTACTATGCCCATCTTGTTGACAATCCTAAGACTGCGAAGGCATTTGTCAAGCTTAGTGTCAGTAACAAGTTAGTTTGGGTGACTAGATATGTCACGAAAAACTTCGGTGCATGAAGTTGATCTTAGTAGTTGTGTGACATGGACTTTTGGATGCCCAAGTGGCTAGTTGCATGAACTTGATCATATTAGTTGTGGTACATGGACTTTTTGATGCCCAAGTGGCTGGTAGGAACTTGTATTAACTAAACTAAGTTGAACCTGCGTGGATTTTTGTGTGTTTGAGATGTATGAACTTCAAACTTGTTATTGTAAGTGTGGAATTATGTGGAATTTCTATCATGCGTTATGTATTACTTTCTGTTATAAGTGTGGAATTACTAGGCGCTGGATGGTATATTGATTACCTTCTTTTTTTGCTTCTAGTTACCCATTGATTGATGTTTATATCAGTGACAACGTATGGAGGACTCATGATAGACTGATAATATACTCAGTTTTGATAGCATTGGTGGCTTTCAGATGCTCTTCTGCTGGTTCAATGAGAACTTCATTCGCAGCTTCATTATTATTTACGTTTCATGTTATGAAATAGGAATTTTAATGCTGTGGTTTTGTAGGTTTCCCAGATTAAAGATAAAGTTAAAACCAAAGAACAACACATTGCATATTTGCAGAAGAAATCTCAGGTAATCTTCAACTTGATAATGTTGAAGATACAAATGAAATACTGATTCCATTTCCTTCCATCCCATCCACAAATGAAATACTGATTCCATTTCCTTCCATCCCATCCTCTCAACCAAACACTGGAATGTAACCATTTGGTTCCATCCCATCCTCTCAACCAAACAATAGATGGAACCGTTCCAATCTTCGAACCAAACCGCAGAATAGAACCATTCCATTCCATCCCATTCTATGGTTCCAGAACCATTCCATTCCGTTCTTTTTCATTCTCCCATCCAAACGCACCCTAAGATAAGATGGACTAACTGTGTTAGATAATCTTTGGGTCCACGTGTCAGTTTTTAATTTTGGTTTAAAACATAGAGGGTGATGTTCTATAATATTTTAAATTCAAACTCATATTCATTTAGGAGGTACACTATTCATTGCTAAATTTGTTCTTCATACATTCCAAATAAATTATAATTTAAATTTGAAATTTTACATATTTATAGAACATCACTCCCCTAATATACTATATATTTTAGATTTTTTGAAAATTTCTAAACATTCCATGATTTCAATGTAGTTTTTATCGGTTTCCACCGTAAAGTGGGTCGGATGGAATAAGGAAGAGAGCGTATAGTGTGTGATATATCCACTTATCTGCAAAATAGGTGGGTCCATAGAGGAAGGATAATGGGTTAGGTCCTTTTTAAGCACTTTAGGTCTGGCAAGTTGGCCCATATTTCTTGTTTGTGGGCTGAACTACGGAAGCAAGTAGCTCCTCTCTTTTCCTAGATTCGCCCTTCTTTTTCCTAATCTCGCTACTTAAAACAAAGGAAATAATCTCACTGAGTAAGAGCTGAGCCTTGTCTCCTTGAAAAAGAGAGGTGATCTTGTTGATTTCCTAAATGCGATTGCGTAAGGGAGGGGCACATATGGAAACCCCTGGATTAGCCCCTGTCCAATGCAATCATCTTAAGACTCACGGCCAACAAATCACATGTTCAAATCTCAAAAGACAATAATATAAAATTCATGCAAATAACCAACCCTAGAAATCAATCTCTAGGATGCCATGCTGCTAGGCCGCTATTCTATTCTATGGTTGGCTCTTCTTTATTTTTCTTGTATTTTGTTTCTTAAATCAATAAGCAAACAATTTACTGAAGGGCATGGTAGAAGGTTACAATGCTCTGAAGAGCTTCAGAGCAGAACAAGGTTGAATACAAACTATAAATAAGGAACAACACGTAGGGCACACATGAGGCACAAGAGATGTACAATCGTTGAAGGTGACGACAGGAGCTAACAAAATTGTTGGCGGAGAATTCTGATAGGAAACCACTATCTGCACGTTTCAAGGGCACCAGTCGTGCTCGCCAGTTGATGCCTCTCTAGTGGTCTTGCAGATATCACTCTGGCATATGCACGAGGTAGGAAACAATTGAGACATAGATTTGGGATATAGTTCACTGAGCTATATCGATTTGTTGCAGCTATGTCAAATCGGACTCAATGACGCAGATATTCTTATCTACCATGTGTGAACAACCAAAACAAAGCTGACATACAATGAAGTTGATGATGTCTTCGCCACGAGTAGGAAACAACAACATGCAGTTGAAAGCTCAACAACATCTCATTGGAATTGACGAGGATGCAATAGTGCATGACCATGGATGCATAGAAGCACCATGCACCACGATGATCGTTAGCCTAAAAGGATTCCTTCGTCCTGCTTAATGTATGTTTAGAAATCTCCACCACTAGTGACTACCAATCATGGAGCAGGCAAGACCAGAACAAGGAATCCACGCTCCCATCATTGGTCATTGGCTAACCCAAAGGGGAACCAAGACACATGCGTCTAGGGGGCGTGACTATGCCTGATGCACGCCTCCACACCTGTGGATAGGATCACAGGCAAGGTCGAGGAGCGGAAGGTGCAGACGAACATGGTAGGCACCCATGCAGGGATGACGCTCCCCCTCCCCTTACATAGGCACTAGAGCAGAGCAACTCCACCTGGAACTTGGATTCGACGACGTCGACAGAGCTTTACACTGGGAGAACTTGCTTGAAGATGGCACTACAGGGCTAGAGAGGAGACCTATACTGGCAAGGAAGAGAGAGACAGACTTCCTGAATCTAGATCATCCGGGAGCAACTTTCATTTGGCCTCACTGCAGTGGTGAGCAAGGTAAAGATTCCACAATGAGGACCACTGTTACATGAACAAGAGGTATAATCGGCGACCATGGTCCTCAGCACATTGGCGAACACACCATGAAGTCATAACTCCACAAAGGTGGACATCATAGAAGAGAAAAGGCTTAATATACACAGAAGGTGGTTGGACAATACTCCCCTCTCTCACCTCTCCGACCGATTGACAAAGGCAGCTCATGGTATTAGGCAACTTTTGTGAATCCACAACTAGATAAAGGCAACAGTTGAACAATTTCACACTCATGGATCAAAAATTACTGCGAGTATATGGGGAACTTATTGTGTGCACTAAGCACTTTAAGTGTACTAGTGTAATAGAGTCTGAATTAACACCACTAATGTTTTGAAAGATTTCGTAAAAAGTTGACAACATTAATGCTACATTCATCTATTATCTTACAGAAATTCAAATTCAAATTTGATCTATACATAGCAAAACAAAAAAGAAAAATAAACAGTACCAAACTCTAATACAGCTATGAGTACTATTTATAACATGATTTATCTTCTTTATTTCTCGATATATAGACTGAATTTAGATTTAAAAATTTATAACATCATATATGTATGCTGTGAAATGCATCCAAAAAGTTTATAACCAGAGGTATTAATTGAATCTCAATACACTAGTAAAGTTTCTAGTGCACAACACGGTGACAAATTTACGGCGACATATTTCTTGTTTCTCTAGCTTCGTACTCTACTCGTCCTCCGCAATCAATGGTCAGGCTCTGGCCGGCAGCCACAGAACAACATGCATCGAGCAGTAAAAAGAAATCCTTTTCTATTCTTCTAGGACGCAACTTGATGGTAGCAAGAACTACATAGGTACGTTGCAAATGCTACAGAGATTCCGCAGGACACGCCGCTGAGATTTAATAGAAAACAGCTGAAGATTGTGTACGAAACAGCTGAATAAACTAAAACCAATTACCTATCTCAGATGGAGCTAAGTTACAGTTTGGACACACGCGGTGATTTCAGTTCGCCCTAATTTATTTCCATTTAGTGCGAAAACAAATTGATTCTTGTAAAATTCCTGCATTTGAAACAGACCTCTTAATCGGAATTTTTTAAAAGCTGCCATAGTATCCTTGTGCACTACCTAAAGCCCAAAAATCTTTTGGGTGTGTACGTAGGGCCGAACTATAGGGGGCATTTGCACGCCACTTCTTTTCGAAACCGTAAGCAAAGGCTACTGCCATGCGCCACGATTGTGATGCTCAACGACCATTCCGATGCGTCTTCATTAATCTTGGGACTTCGTTTAGTTGTTGTACTACCTTTTTTTTTGAGACCAGTTGTTGTACTACTTTTGAGTTTGAGTATATCTTAAGGAGCCACGCTCTTACAATCGGAGTAATACATAACCATTATTTTGATTTTTTCCGAAAGAACCACCACTCTAGAGAAAGCTTGTCACAGAGGACCCAAATCTCACGTTTAGTCGCTCATAATAGTAGTTCTAACTGTTGGACCCATTTGTTAGCACTATATTGGGAACACCATCTTATCCGATATAGTGTGCGGCCTTATAAGGCGGTTCAATCGAACCGGTTCATCCTCACTCTGTGTCGCACACTACTGTTCTTACCACCATTCCCGACCACTACGGTGACAGCGAGCGATGACGAGAGGGACTAAGAGGAAAGACCGCCGTCACCGTTGCCATGTTGTGGAGATGGGTCCGCAGCCGAGGCCTGTGCAGAACACCATCTCCACTGCGTCGAGCTCGAGCGCAGAGGCAAGGACAACAGTAAGGATTCCTGGTTGATGAAGACATGGTGGAGTTTGAGCATACGAAAGTGGGCGCACATGATGGTGGGCACGCACAATACGACGCAGGTGTTGAGGTTGAGCACGGTGAGGGAGCAGATCGAGAGGACGTCCTTGGGCAGGCACGCCATGCGGCTGAGGCAGATGGTGAGCTCGATGATGCCTTGGTTGGCAGCGGTGACGAGGATGGGGTGGAAGGCGAAAGAGGCGACACCACATGCTGAGAAGATGGAGAGGTGGCGGTGGAAGCACGACCTATAGGTGTGCATCAAATCAGAGGGAATGAGGTTATTGAATTGTGGAGAATCAGGGCTAGCATGGTCAACTCGAGCCACGTTGGCGCTGGCATGCAGGCCCGAATAGTTAGAACCGCTGCTATGAACTGCTAAACGTGAAATTTGGTTTTTTTGTGACAAGTTACCCATAGAGTGATGGTTCTTGAAAAAAGTGAAAATAATGGTTATATGTCACTCCGATTATAAAAACTGTGGTTCTTTAAAATTTACTCTCTCCGAATTTTGAATATGTGCATGCATTTACTCTCTCCGAATTTTGAATATGTGCATGCATTTACTCTCTCCGAATTTTGAATATGTGCATGCATGGCCACCAACCGGTCTCTGTCCTCTCCTTGTGCTGATTTCGTGACCCCATAAATCCATTCATGATAGGAGGACAAGTCCTACCTCAACCAATGTGTGCAGCGCCTGTGAAAAAAAAATCTCAGCTGGTTACCAAACTTTGCTAGTTATAGACATGGATACAGCCTGCAACATGTTTTTCATATAATTCCAGTGTATTAGTAAGTTCGTTATTAATATTGTAATCATATATACATATTTATTTATTACACCTCTACTGAGATATGACGTTCAAATGACAAATCTAACTGCCCTTCATGTTACTTGTTCAAATGAGCGCATGCATTTCAAAATAGTATTGATCTGACAACAGAAAGGGTGCTATACTAGCACTACTGTTACTAATTTTAGAGATGAAAGTGGGAAAGGAGAATTGGTTGCGGTTGTTCTCCAAGTTGTTACTCCCCATGTTTTAAACAAATGATGATATTGTACATTTTTTAATATGTAATTTTGATCGTTACCTTTTATATAAAAATATATGTAAAAGATTACAAAGAATTATATTGTGAAACTACTTTTGATGACAAATCCAATGGTATCATTTTCACCTGATTAAGCTATATAATTTTTATTAATTACTTATCGAATATAGAGAAATTTGATTATACATTTTTTAAAACACTATTTTGTAATGGAGGTAGTATAAGTTGGTGCTAGAAGATTTTTATGTCCTCATTTTGCATCGAATGGTTTTTTGCTGCACATTCTCTTGATTGAAGCATGGGTTTGTTGAAGTGCCCATTTCATCATTAACATTACAAGCTTTATGGCCCCATTGACAATCATTATTCTTTTAGTTTTGATTACCTTTTCTTAGCAGGGTAGGTGCCAGACGTATGAACAGGCATACAAGGTGTAGTACCTAGAAAAGTACTGTCCTCAAGTGGTCATTGCAGTTGGCTCTACATTAGTTTGTTAGACTCACCAAAGTATATAGCTATACAGGGAAGGAATATGAGAAGCAAAACCACAAAATGGAATCTCATTGCTGGTTCTTAACAAATTACCAATCTTTGGCAACTATCGTCCACCTGGATTGCAGTTGTTGCAGTTGTGCAGGGTATAATCTCATTGGTACTTATCTGCTTAGGTTTTGAAGTGCCTTCAACATGTTTGAACAAAAGGTGCGGTTAGATCTTAGGACCCTGTTTGACACGCAGAATCAAAAGGTTTCCTACTAAATCCATGAAAACTTGTTCTTCCTCCCTACCATCCTTCACAGTCCACATCATAAAGTATGGGTCTGTTTGGTTGAGCTGTGGCTGTTGACAAAGCTGCTGTTGGCTGGCTGTTTAGAAAAGCTACTGTTTCTGTAGAAAAGTGAACATATGACTTTTGGTTCATCCAAGCCAATTTACATTATTTTAAAAAATGAACACAGAAAGCTTCAGCAAATTGCAAAAAGCTGGTA
This sequence comes from Stipa capillata, assembly GCA_019208055.1. NCBI lineage: Eukaryota > Viridiplantae > Streptophyta > Magnoliopsida > Poales > Poaceae > Stipa > Stipa capillata. The sequence goes on along the minus strand of JAGXJF010002612.1, from coordinate 640,312 downwards.
AAAGGTAGCTTTTCTAAACAGCTAAATTTGCACTACAAAGCCCACAGCTACCATTGGCAAAAGCTGCTGAAAAGCTAGGCGTTTGGTTAGGCTGCAACTTTTTCCAGTGAAAAACTACTAAAAAGTCCAATCAAATACCCCTTAGATGTAGTATTATCCCATGCATGAATCCATGTGCATTCCACATTACTTTCTTTTCTTTGCCCCCAAAAAAGACACACCCTACAAAAACAAAAATATTTTCTCTGCTAGGCTAACCTCCCCATTCCTCTCCGCATCCACTACAAAGAAACTCAAAATAATTCTCTTCTCTGCTCTCATCTTCCCCTCTCCAGTCTCCATCCTCCCCAAGAAGCTGCTTTTTGCAGGATCCAAATCCGAGCTCTCCCTCAGCCACTGCGCGACGGACCCCATGCCCCCTGCTCTCCCCTGCCATTGCCCTGTTTCTGCTTAGCTTTCCTCCCGATCCGCCCAATTCGATCTGGCGTGCGGCGTCGCGGGCGCCGAAAAGGTCGGATTTTTCCGGCCAAGATTTTGTCCTGGGAGGCCGTTCCCGCGGGCCATTGCGCCCATTCCTTCGGATTTGTAGCTCTCGACCGTGTTGGGATCCGTAGGTGGCTGGGTAGAAGGGAAAAAGGCGTCAAATTCCAATCCATTTTCCTGTTTCTTGCCCAGATGTCTAGGATTAGTATAGGGCCTGATTCCTAGGTTGTTGTTGTTCTTGTACCATTGGTGTGCGATTTCTTTCCGGGATCCGTGAGAAATCTGGTAGTGTGGAGATTTGGGAGGTGTTCTCCTTCCTGTGCTCTATGAGGAGCAGCATCATGTCGGAGTCACCGTGCGACGAGCAGCACATCCATGGCTTCAACCCGCAGTCGTGGCTGCAGGTGGAGCGGGGGAAGCTGCCCAAATCATCCTACTCGCCTTCCTCCATGTAAGCCCAGTTAGGCCATTTCAATGTGATGCTGCTGAGCTACATTTCCTGATTAATTCCGATTTGTTGCTATGTGCAGTGAGTCGCTCATCAAGATTGCCGAGCCGCCTGTAGTAGCATTGTACAAACCCTTGAATTACGTGGAGGTGCTGTCGAGGATCCACGAGGAGCTCGAGCAATGCTCACCGAGCGAGCGGCCGGGGATGTATTTGATCCAGTCCCAGGTGTTTCGTGGCCTTGGGGAGGCGAAATTGTGCCAGAGGAGCCTGCATGCCGCATGGCGCTGTGCGGGCACTGTGCATGAGAAGGTCATATTCGGGGCATGGCTGCGGTATGAGAAGAGGGGGGAAGAGATCATAGCCGACGTCCTTGCATCATGTAGGAAGTGCTGCCGAGAGTTTGGCCCACTTGATGTTGCTTCCGAGATGCCTGTGGGGAATTTTGAGATAGTTGGGTCAGGTGACATGGACTCGTCGTCACATGTTTCCTCCATGGTAACCTTCCAAATAAGGGATGGGAAGGTGAAATGTGATAGGTGTAAGATTGCCTCTTTATCGATCCCGTTTTGCTCAATGCTTAATGGACCATTCACCGAGTCGCAGCTTGAGCTTGTCGATTTGTCAGAGAATGGTATTTCTTTGGAGGCCATGAGGGCCGTGTCTGAGTTTAGTTGTACATATAGCTTAGGGGATTTGCCTTTGGATATCTTGTTGGAGATCCTAGTGTTTGCAAATACATTTTGTTGTGACAGGCTTAAAGATGCCTGTGACAGGAAACTGGCTTCATTTGTTTCATCAAGGCAGGATGCGGTTGAGCTCATGGCTTTGGCGTTTGAAGAAAATGCACCGGTTTCTTGCTGTTTCATGCTTGCAAATGCTTTTACAGGAGCTACCAGATTGTCTAACTGATGAGCTAGTAGTTAATCTCTTCTTGAGTGCAACTGAACAGCAACAACTTATCATGGCTGGACAGGCCTCCTTTTTATTGTACTGCTTGATTAGTGAAGTTGCAATGAACATTGATCCAAGGACAGAGACAGCTGTACTCTTGTCTGAGAAGCTAGTTCAGTTGGCAGTTACCCCTACACAGAAGCAAATTGCTTTTCATCAGCTTGGATGTATTAGACTACTTAGAAAAGAATACAACGAAGCTGAGCACCTGTTTGAAGTTGCTTTCTCTGCTGGTCATGTGTATTCCATTGCTGGTCTTGCTAGAATCACTGGTATAAAGGGCAAAAAGACTTTGGCTCACGAGAAGCTCAGCTCAGTGATAACATCAAGTGTACCACTCGGGTGGATGTATCTGGAGAGATCGTTGTATTCAGAAGGTGATAGAAAGTTGGCAGACCTTGACAAAGCAACGGAGCTGGATCCTACCCTTACTTACCCTTACATGTATCGAGCCACATCCTTGATGAGAAAGAAGGATGCTAGACTCGCCTTAGAGGAAATCAACCGACTCTTGGGTTTCAAGCTAGCGTTAGAGTGCCTGGAGCTCCGAATTTGTCTGTATTTGGCCCTTGAAGACTACAAATCTGCACTTTGTGATATCCATGCAATTCTTACTCTATCTCCTGAGTACTGGATGTTGGAAGGACGTGTAGCTGCTTCCAAAATAGCAACTCTTCTTGGGGCACATGTTGAGCAGTGGAATACAGCTGAATGTTGGCTCCAACTCTACGAGCGCTGGTCATCAGTGGACGATATTGGTTCTCTTTCAGTGATCTACAAGATGCTTGAGTCGGATGCAGCAAAAGGTGTTTTGTATTTTAGGCAATCTTTGCTGCTTCTTAGGTAACTTCAACTAGCACATTCAGATGATTCTCTTGCGGCATTTTGTTCTCTAATTTAATTAAAGGTGGTGCTCAATTTTTGGGCTTGCAGGTTGAACTGTCCTGAGTCGGCAATGCGCAGTTTGCAATTGGCAAGGCAGCATGCAGCAACTGAGCATGAAAGGCTGGTATATGAGGGGTGGCTTTTGTATGACACTGGACACTGTGAGGAGGCCCTGCAAAAAGCAGAGGAATCTATTTCTATTCAAAGGTCATTCGAGGCTTTTTTTTCTGAAAGCCTATGTTTTGGCTGACTCAGGCGTTGATCCATCTTATTCTGCAAATGTTATATCACTTCTTGAAGATGCATTGAAGTGCCCTTCAGACCGGCTTCGGAAGGGTCAGGTTAGTGCTTTTGTACACCAGCACACCAAGGATTCCGGAATCTTGATAGGTACTCACTTTTGTCAATGATCGGGTTTGCATAATTAGTTAGTATCCACATGGCTTAGACTTGGTAAAATGGAGGCCACTATATGTTTTCCAAACTTCGTTTGCATCTTCAAGACTTAGGCACTAATAACCAAATACATTTGATATGGCATTAAAATAAGCAGGTAATTGTCTTGGAGAAATGAGAATTGAGGGAGAAAAAAAAGATTATAGTATCTAGGTTGGCTACTCATAAATCACATTGTTCTGACAAGTGGCCATAACGCCGAACTTAAATCCTTGGTAGTGAAGCTTCGTCATTGCAATGTAACATACACAAATGCTAGAAAAAATTGAAAGAACTTTGAGAATTTGATTCACATGAAAAGTGTTGCGAAACTTAATGAACATGTGTGCCTAAGGGCTACATTCCTGACATTATCTTTGACTGACATTGATCTAGCAAGTTATGCAAGTAGTATCCAGAATGCTACAATGATTTGCAGTAGTACAAACTTCCAAAATTTTAGTCCTATGTGTGCTTGCTCTCAGATCCAATAGGTTGTGGTAAGTGGGACCCTTAACACTATTTGTGCATAACCGTACCTGCAGGCTTTAAACAACCTTGGTGGCGTCTATGTTGATTGTGGGAAGTTAGACTCGGCAGCTGACTGCTATACAAGTGCACTGAAGATCCGACACACTAGGGCCCATCAAGGTCTTGCTCGTGTTCATTTTCTCAGGAACAACAGGGATGCTGCATATGATGAAATGACAAAGTTGATACAGAAAGCTAAAAATAATGCCTCAGCTTATGAGAAGCGCTCGGAATATTGCGAACGGGAACAAACTATGACAGATTTGCAAATAGTGACCCAATTGGATCCCTTACGTGTTTACCCATACAGATATCGAGCAGCAGGTTAGATCAAACTGAATTTTTTTTTAGATTAAATGATTTATGTAAACTAAAATATTTTGATGGTTTTGAGATTAAATGATTTATGTAAACTAAAATATTTTGATGGTTTTGATTCACAGTACTGATGGATAGCCACAAGGAGGAAGAGGCAATAGCAGAGCTCACAAGAGCAATTGCATTCAAAGCTGACCTCCACCTATTGCATCTTCGCGCGGCATTCCATGAGCATATTGGGGATGTCCCTAGTGCTCTTCGTGATTGCCGAGCCGCCCTCTCTTTGGACCCAAACCACCAAGAAATGCTCGAGCTTCAGAAACGCGTGAACAGCCAAGAGCCCTAACAAAAATTGTGGTGCCACGCTGTGTATTGTATACCACGATTTAGTCCACATAGGTGCACCTCATGACAGCCTTGACTTCATTCAGTTTTCTTCATTTCTTTGTTAATCCCTGTAATATGATGTCTTCATCAACAAAGGAAAAGAAACTAGTTCGTCGAAAGCCAGCATGGACCAAGATTAGCCCTTGATGTCTCTGGCCTTTGTAAAAGTAATGCCTAATCCTGAACTCTCCTGAAAAGGAAATTTTTCGTGCATAATGTAACTTTTCAGGTTCTTACTCTGCCTCCGGCTTTGCTGAGATTAACCTTGTATCAAAATTTTTGCTCCATTTATGGTTTCCTAGTGCTGTGACAGCCTTGTGAGTGTATATCACTTGTTTTGCATGATACATCTCTATTCCGGAATGATTCTACTCTTTCATCGGAGCATTTTACTGTTGACAGAGCTTCCAAATTTCTTGAACTGATACTCCATGGCCATAATGTCAATGTCTTCTCGTTCTGTATTGTACGCAAACCCAACCCACTTAACGCTTCTCTTTCTCTTTTTCAAGGATAAGACTTGCAAATATATAGTACAGTTACCCTGAACGTAAAATGTATTTTATTTGAGCAAAGTACTAATAATTAAAGACAGAAGAAACCAAATTAAATACGAGCAATAAAGCCTCTTAATAAAATGAAAAAAATACATCAAAGTTTTTCGAAGTTGTCGTTTGTAGCTTTGCTCTTCGCATTTTAGTATTTTTATGCCTTTACAGCCCGTTTGGATATATAGAAATGAGAGGTGGGATAGGAAAATGTTAAGACGGACGAGCCCATTTCAGTGTTTGGATTTGAGGTTCAGGAAAAGAGGGAGGATAGGGAATGAGATATGAGATCTATATTTTCCAGCGTTTTAAACCCGGTGGGGGGACTAGGATATGAGGGGGAAATGAATCTGAATCGGTGAAATTACTAAAATACCCTTGGCATGTTTACCCAAAAAAGCGAAACTCCACCGTTACCAAAAAGAAAAAAGAAACTCCACCGGTCTCCATCTCTCCCTCCTCAAAGCCTCCACCATCGATCCCGCCGCACCCGTCCCCTTCTCCATCCACCGCCATCCCGAATTCCCGACCCCCCTAGCAGCCGCCTGCCGCAGCTTCATCCGTCGCAGCCGCCAGTTCGAACCCCATAGCAGGTGAACGGCGCTTGCCGCAGCTTAATCCGCCGCCGCCCCCTGCCATCCTCTGTCATCCCATGGTCCAAAGCAATCGCCCTCTGCCCAGCTACCTCTCCGCCGTGCCCTACCCCATCCGCAGTCGTTCGCCGCTCATCTCCCTCCTAGCCGTGCCCTCCCTATCTGCAGCCGTCCGCCACCGTCGAAGCTCCGTCCAGTGGCTGTTCTGAAGCCTCGTCCGGCGCCCAATCTGAAGCCCCATCCACCCGCAAGAGCAGCAAGAAGCCTCCTTCGACTCAGATTACTGAATTTTTACAATGTATGTTCAATTTCCCCCTTTGTTGGTGGGCTGATGGGATCTGTAGTGGATGTTTTGGTTAAGCCTAGGTTTCATGGTGTAGTGTGAATTTGAAGTGCTTGAAAGGCTATTCTCCAAGAAATAACATGCCTGCTCATTACATTATTGTAGAAAGAGAGAAGGGGGTTCTTGTTTTGTTTGTAGTGTCAGGGAATTTATGTATGCCTCATTCTTGCATATGTCAAGAGGGACATGCTACCTTCTTTATGTTGTTCTACTGCACTGCTTGTTTCTTGCAACAACTATAGTGTGTTTTTCCATAAATAAAGATTTCATGTCCTAATCAGTGTATGTATGTTCATTTGGTGCTTGGCCAGCACATTTATGTATGTTCATACATTTATTTGCCAATTATTTGACCGAGTGATTTTACTTACCAAAATTTATTTCACAGAAATGGCTCGTCCTCCACCCAACAGACAAAGCCTAGTCTTGTGCCATGAAAAGAGACGTTGTAGGATGAAATTTTTTGTGGCAGTACATATTCTCTTGCTTTATTGGATGGTACTTATAAGGAAGTCTCGGAGTAGGCATTTTAGAGAGCCTTGTAGGTACAATCCGGCTAGTCGAACAAGGAGTTTGAATAACATGATTTACGAAAGTGACATCCTTTGTGTCGAGCAGCTTCGAATGGATCGATGTTGTTTCTGGGTTCTATGTTCTTTGGTCAAAGAAATTGAAGGGCTACGGGATACCAGGAATGTAACTGTGGAGGAAATGCTTGCTATGTTTCTACACATACTCGCGTATGACGAGAAAAGTCGGTCAATGAGGGCAGATTATCAGCGGTCTCTGGAGACTATTAGTTGACATTTTAATAAAGTGTTAGTTTCAGTTCTAAAACTCTGGAGAGTACTGCTTAAGAGTCCTGAGCCAATCCCGGAGAACTGTACAGACGAAAGGTGGAAGTGGTTTAAGGTAAAATAACAAAAAAAATGCGTAGTTATATACTCCACTTATATTTGTGTAATACCTAATTAACATAATTATATTATATAGAATTGTTTAGGTGCTCTAGATGGTACTTATATAAAGGTCAGAGTGCCAGCAATTGATAAACCACGATACCGTTCAAGAAAGAATGATATTGCCACAAATGTTCTTGGTGTTTGTGCACTAGACACACAATTTATCTATGCATTCGCTGGATGGGAGGGATCTACTGCTGATGGAAGGGTGTTCCGAGATGCCTTGTCGAGAAGTAATGGCCTCAAGGTTCCTCGTGGTAAGGAATTTCACTAAGTTTTGGTTGCATACGGTAAGTCTAACTAAGAAACTCATTTTTCTAAACGTTAGATTCTTATTACCTTGTGGATGCGGGTTACAAGAACTGCGAGGGGTTCCTTGCTCCATATAGAGGACAACGATACCACCTAAAAGAATGGAGTAATCCACCAGTAAGAAAGGAGGAAATGTTCAACATGAAGCATTCATCAGCTAGGAATGTCATCAAAAGGGCCTTCGGATATTTGAAGCTACGCTGGGGAATAATTAGGAATGGATTTTACTATCCTATAGATATTCAGATCGGTATTATCCTAGCATGCTGCTATCTCCACAATCTTATCAGACGAGAGATGAGTTCAGATCCACTTGAGCCACAATTGGAGTCTTTTTTGGGATGTGGAGGAAGCGACTTTGATGTAATTGATCGCACTGAATCATCATCCGAGTGGCCTCAATATAGAGATGATCTGGCATCTAACATGTGGAATGCTAGGAATGCAAAAAGAAACACACACATGAGGGTGGTTTTGTAATGCTATGGTTTATGTGTGAAGTCATATTTTTAATTAGCAATAGTAGCTAACGTGGATGTAATGCACTCATGCTATGTACTCATGGTCATGTAAAATATCATGTCATGTGAAGTAGCAGATTGAGTGGTTTGACGTGGCATTTTTTTGTGAATATTCAATATGCATTATATATTAGTAACATTTGGCTCATCTAATAGACAGGAAATGGATCGATGACATGTCAATATCTTGATGCACCACAGTGTTGTTTTTTCTAAGAAAGGTGCTCTAACTTATGATGGAGGCAAAGTTGAACTTTTTAGAGATATCGATAAAGATGAAATGGGCTACTTTTGTTTAGTGGAGCTTGCCAAGAAAGTTGGATTCAAGGATGGTGACATACTGTGTTATTCCATTCCTGGTTGTAGAATAGACCATATCATAAATGATGCATCGGTTTCCACAATGATGAAATATGCAGATCAGAGTAACTTTCTCGAAGTCTACATTCAACATATCGAGCACGATGTTAGTGCCAATCGAACTATTGGTACAACCATTTCCCATGACAACATTCATGCGGTACTTTTTATGATATGTAGTTCTGTTTTGGTTCCTACTTTTGGTTGCCCATTTTTTGATTTATTGTGAATCTTGTTTGGTACAGGTTAACAAGGCTGCAGAGCAAAAAAGAATAAACAAGAGGGTCTGGACTGCTCAAGAGGAGAAGGAACTAATTGATATTCTCCTTGAAATGAATGACTCAGGTTGGAAGGTAGATACTGGTCACAAGTCTGGGTACCTCTTGCACATTGAGAAGGAGTTATCCAAAAGGTTACCTCATGCTCAGATCAAAGCTGACCCTCATATCCAGTCTAAGGTGAAGACAATGAAGAAGATGCTTTCATATATTTTGGATATTCAACAATTTGGTAGTGGCTTTGGCTGGGACGAAGAGAAAAAAATGGTTGTTGGAGACAGAGAGCAATTCATGGGCTGGGCAAAGGTTAGCAACTTATACCTATATGTTTTGTACATGTAGCTCTCCAAATATATATTTTGCATGCATTCCTTTGTTAGTACTTACACATAGTTTTTTGAGTAGACGTTGTTGTCCTTTTCTTGACCGTTCACACCTTCTACCCTTGCTGAAGAGTCGTGCAGGTGCAGCAGCCCTATACGGAAAGCCTTTTGTGAATTATGAAAAACTTTATGAAATTTATGCTAGTGATTTAGCTAAAGGAGGAAATGCTAAAGGCCCTGGAGACCAGCTTGAAATTCATGAAGAATAAGCCACCATAAGTTTGGCAAAGACAACGAAGGATAGTAGTGACGACTCTCATTCTCAAGGACCATGTCATAGCAGCAACCCTTCAACTGGAACTAAATCAGGAAGAGGTCGTAAAAGGATGTTTGCAGAAGATGATCCTGTTGAATCATCTTTTGTTGCTGTCTCGAAATCAATTCAAAGCCTTGTTGAAGTTGAGAAGGATGCACTTCTCCATGACATGAAGGTTCAAAAGGAAATTGATGACAAGAGGGCTCAATTGTTCGGTGTCTTGAGTGCATTTCCTGGTTTTACTGCACCACGAGTTGTGAAGGCTGCACGTATCATTGGCGAAAATCTGTCAACACTAAACCTCTTCTTTGACACTCCAGATGAGTTCAAAGAAGAGTTTGTTTCTCAGGTGATTGATGGTGCAAAAGAATAGATGAGGCAGTCAGGGCTCCACTCTTTTGGTTGGCTTATAGGAAGTATTTGCAGCAGGCTATGATATGTAAATATATGGCAATGTTTTGTCATGTTTGACCTGAAGTATCAACTGTGCTTAGTACATGTAATTGACAAGAACATGAATGGTCATGCATGTACGACTCTCTATATATGTAATGGTGATCACCTACTAGATGTGTGTAATTGAAGTCATCGGTGGAGGTGGCCATGTAGGGATATTTACCAGTTACATTCTCCATGGGTGAGGTTCACATCAGTACTCATAAATGCAATAACGGACGATGGCTGCTGGCAGTAGGTTGGACGCTGTCGGCCGCATACATGCAGCGCCTGGGAGCCAAAAAATGGTAGCAAACTTATGTTTAGTCGACGGCAACTATTTTAAACAAGGTTATTTTTGTCTTAGATAATAATATTTCTTATCCCTATCTCATCGAAACCCAAGCATAGAAATGGAATTAAAGCCTCATATCCCAGCTATAACCTACCCTGTCATATCCCACCACATATCTCTATCCCTATCTCACCCCCCATTTCTATATATCCAAACAGGCTGTTAATAAAGAAGCTATATATAACCAAATCTACGCAAACTTGACTAACCTAACTTTTTTTAATGAGTCCCGTTTAAAACATCATATTTTTACAAAAATTTATAGTTAAAATACCGTCATGAAGAGTATGAATAATCTCACGCTGTGAAGTAAAGATGCTCTAACTTTTCATGTTTTAAGCTAGATAGTATCGATCTTCTTTTCCTTTCTTCACTAGGCGGTGCGGCGGCAGCTCGCCTGCCTGACGCGAGCACAACCAGCTGCGGAGCCAGGCGCGCCGACACATGTCGCGCAGGCTCATGGCTAGCCCCAGTACCGACACGTACCCCCACCCTCGCCGTTCATCCTCTAAACCCCTCACCTCACCTTCCAGAACCTTCTATTCCCAAAATACCCACCACGCTCCCTCACTCACTCCCTCGCCGCCGTTCCAGCCACCAGGAGATCCCCTCCCGCCCCGGCGGTCCCCATTCCGGCTCTTCCCTGCTAGCTAAAGCTCACTTCTTGTTGGTTGCTTCCCGGTCTGGTGGTCTGATCCCCAGCAATCTCTCAGCTCAGCTCGGCCGCTTTTGCGTGTACTTGAGGGCGGGGTGACATGGTGGTGAGGTGTCCTTAGCAGGATTTGCGCCCCTTATCTTGCCGTTTCCCCGTGCCCATGCCGTGCCACCCACCTTCTTGTCGAGCCGAAGCTTCCAACATGTTCCTGGTGTTTCCTGCCTAAGAGGGTAGCTTCTTGCTCGGTTCTTGGCTTAGAGGTGGGAGCTCACTGTGACCACTATTGCTGGTGTGAGAGCTTCAGGGTAGGTAGAGGGTAATTTGTGTGGTTTTCTTGGTTGGGAGAGGGGTGGAATTGGGCTATGGACAACCCAATGGTAAGTCCGGTTAAGGAGGAGGAAGGGGGTAATGGAGGAGGGGAAGGCGGCTTGCTGGTGGGGGACGGGGCGGCGGAGGCGGCGCCACCGAGGCCGATGGAGGGCCTGCACGCGGCCGGGCCGCCGCCGTTCCTGACCAAGACCTACGACATGGTCGACGACTCGAGCACCGACCCCGTGGTGTCGTGGAGCGCCGGCAACAACAGCTTCGTGGTGTGGGATCCCCACGCGTTTGCCACCGTGCTGCTGCCGAGGCACTTCAAGCACAGCAACTTCTCCAGCTTCGTCAGGCAGCTCAACACCTATGTAAGGATCCTTCCCCCATTTGCAAATTTGTAATGCTGCTTGATCTGTAATGTGTCGATGCGAGGGGCGAGGGACGTAGCTGATTTTTGCCTGTTCTTGAAGCTCCCAAATGCAATGCCGTGGACTGTAACATTAGAAATTGGAATAGCCACCTAGGTCATATTTGGTCAAGAAAAGTACAGCCAAGAGAATTAATTAGGCGTTGAAGATTGTTGAATATTCTTAACTAGTCTGGTTGAACAGTGGGGATATCTGCTCTTGTTTTTAATGATATGGACATTTTGTACTTCAGAACAATTATTGTATTCCATTAAACAAGCAGAGCTAACCCAGAGAAGTACATAGGAATAGTATGTGTCCTATTCACATTTTTGTGTAGAAAATCACATAGGAATCCCAGGCTGATAACTTTAGTTGAATAATAAAGCAGCATGTTTACAAAACCAGGATTCACCTTTTCGCTGAAATTTCAACAAAATTTCTTAGATCTGACCAAAACCTGGATACAACTAAAATTGGAGTTGTAACAGTTTTCGCGGACTATTGTCCCATGGTACTATCGCTCATATTGTCATTGGGGAGAAAAACATTGTTGACAAAATGTTGGCGTTGTGTTCTTCGCATTCATTTATCTGTACCCTGCCACTTTTGTATTTTCTGTGCTCATTTTTCTCAAGACAATCACCTGCAACATTGTCCCACATGTGCTGTCTTCATGTCTTCACATTAGGGCTCCCTTTTCTCGAATTAATAGCTTCTTTGAACCTTTTTGAGAGCATGTGCATGGTGACATCAAGGGCTTAACTTCATAATTCATATAGCCGTTGCATTGTGCTGTTACCTTCTCTCCCCATACAGTTGTTACATGTGCATTCTCCCTCTCTATTTTGGGAACTTTGTCACCAAATAAAGGCTGTTTTCTAAAATAAATTCAATATTTTTAATTAAGATATTTTATCCTTCTATAAGAGTTTGCAATTCTTTTTTTCTTGTTGAGATATGAAATGATTGGTTTTTTTAATTTTTCCCAAAAAGAAAAGAAAATGATGAAGATTCAATTAGAGAGTTGACGAAAAAGGTAAAGAAACAACCGAAACTGAAACCATGCAAAGTGAACTGAAACACATTCTAAAGAGGTAACCAGAAGATACTCTGGTGCAGTTCCATCTTTGTTGGTACTGTTGAGGCTTATGATCTAAATAGAAGCAAAATCTAAACATAATTTTTAATATTTTTCATGCCAAGAAAGCATTAACATCTTGCTGCATGCTACATTAGAACTCTGTTGAAAGTAACATTTCCCTCGTGTGTCGTTTGTTGGCTTGACAGGGTTTCAGAAAGGTGGATCCTGATCGATGGGAATTTGCTAACGAGGGTTTTCTACGGGGACAGAGGCACCTCCTCAAGAATATCAGGCGTCGAAAACCTCCTGCTCAAGCTGCCTCAAATCAGCAATCACACGGACCATACCTTGAGGTGGGGCACTTCGGATATGATGCAGAGATCGACCGGCTGAAGAGGGACAAGCAACTATTGATGGCAGAAGTGGTGAAGCTAAGGCAGGAACAGCAGAACACAAAGGCACGTCTTAAAGCCATGGAGGATAGGCTACATGGGACCGAGCAGAAGCAGCAGCAGATGATGGCATTCTTGGCACGTGTCTTGCGGAACCCTGAATTCTTAAAGCAACTGATTTCCCAGAATGAGGTGAGGAAGGGGCTTCGTGACGCTATCTCAAAGAAAAGAAGGCGACGAATTGAGCAGGGACCTGAAGCTGATGACATGGGGGCTAGTAGCAGCCTAGAGCAAGAGTCACCTGTGCTGTTTAATCCCCAGGAGTCGGTGGAACTCCTTGCTGATGGGTCAATGGAACTCCTTGCTGATGGGACCCCACCTGACCTAGAAGGTTCAGTGGAACTCCTCGCTGATGGGATCCCCCCTGACCTGGAAGGTACAGTGGAACGCGTTGATGGGATTCCATCTGATCTGGACGGCCCAGGTGTCGATGCTAACGGTGTAATGGAGCCACAGGATTTTGATCTTGGTACTTGTGAAATGCAGCAAAACAGAGCCCAGGGTGGGTTGCACGATAATTTCTGGGAGGAGCTGCTGAATGAAGGACTCGGTGAGGAGAATGACGACCTGGTTACCGTGGACGACATGGATGTGCTATCGGAGAAGATGGGTTATCTCATCTCAAATACCCCAACGCCCACAAAATAGTCCCATTTCATTGCACCACATTGCTGCAACTTTCGTCATGTTGCATCGATCTCAGCCCGCAGTGTCTGTCCGAGGAGTTCTACCGTGTGCAAAACGTCTGGGTCTTTTAGTGTCCTCCGATCTCCTTGACATGGAGAGGACCTCCATGAAAACCACTGGCATCCTCCATTGCTGGAGGGGGAGTCGGAGTGCCGTGTCTGACTGACATTTGTTCGTTGTTTCAGGCAATATAGCCTGTTAGTCTGTAAAATGGGTAATGCGGTTGATCAACACATGTTTAGATCCGTGCTGTATCTGATAGTCTCTTATGATAAGACATTCCGATGTCGAAGGTGTAGCCTTGTAGATGATATCGCAAAGAAGGCGTAATATGTTTATTCTTGAGTAGTCTGCGAGCTCTACGCTTATTTTTCCATAGTTTTGCAGGTCTGCAGATCCGGTCACATCAGTAATGTGTTGCTATGAAACTGACCCATTGCGTGTTTCGATCTGCATCTGGATGGCATTTGACACAGGGACCGACCAATACACGGAGGAGACTATGGCACACGGGCTCTTCTGGGTGCTGTGTGGCTGTCTTGAAGCCTAGAGCTGCTCGGTAAAAACATTCACAACACATAAGCCATTTTGTTTAGATGGGAGCACCAATGGAAACAAATTGACAGATAAATCGCAGCATCAGAAATCGATTGAACAGTAGAACATGGCGATAATCAGAGGGTGTCAGGTTGAAAACGGTGATGACAGCACCGGAACTGGAAAAGCTCCCCCATGACGAGCTGAGAAACAAGATGACACGGCCCACATGCCACGTATTAAGTCAAGAGATATTCGACGCGACACCTAGTTCACTCAAAAGGGTTCATCCAAAAACAGACTAATTAACATCTCAAAAAAAAACAACAGACGAATTATGCTCCTCCGGAAAGAGTAAAATCTCCTGCTAACTTTCTTATCGTCTCTCCCGTTACTTCGCGCGCGACATCCCTGCGCGTGCTGCGTACTTTCTGGAGTCTCTCTGCCATCTGGAGCCCGTCTTTTCTGCCACATTTTGGCGAGCTCCGGAGCCTCTGCAGGGTGGCCTGGACGTCCACGTCGTCTCACCGCCTCACTCCACACGTAGCACAACCCTCGTACACGTTCACGGATGGGAGCGCCCGCCGACGTGGCCACCGGCGCGGCCACCGCGAGCTCCCCCAGCGCCCTCAAAGAACGCCCACTCATCACTGGCAACAACACAGCGACATCAGCAACCACAACCAAGTGTGCTCGATCTCGCCGGTTCTTGCTAACTGCAACTTCTCTAGCTAGCTAGCTTCCTTGGTCTTCTTCCTCTGCTGCGTGATTAATGGCGACCATGGTGGCCTTGAGCTCCTTCGCCGGTGCCGCCGCCCGGTCTCCGATGGCACCGCGCCGGCGTGCCGGCCTCGTCGTCAGGGCTCAGACCGATGTGAGCCCTCAACTCTCCCTGGCAGGTTGGTGCCACCACAACTTGTTTACGGTTTTGTGCTAACCAACGACACCTTGTATCTGCAGCCGGACATGGATCCAACCAAGGAGACGACGGCAGAGACCTCCTCCCCAACCCCAACCCCAACTCCAACCCCAACCCCAACCCCGGCGGCGCGCCCAAGCCCAAGGCGAGCACCTCTGTCTGGGACGCGCTCGCGTTCAGCGGCCCATTGCCCGAGCGCATCAACGGCCGGCTCGCGATGGTTGGCTTCGTGTCGGCGCTCTTGGTCGAGGCTGCGCGTGGGGACGGGCTCCTTTCGCAGGCTGGCAGCGGCGCTGGGCTTGGATGGTTCGTGACAAGCGCTGTGTTGCTCTCCGTGGCGTCGCTGGTGCCGCTGCTCCAGGGCCAGAGCGTCGAGAGCAGGTCTGATGGCGTCTGGAGCGCCGACGCTGAGCTCTGGAATGGCCGCTTCGCTATGCTCGGCCTCGTCGCGCTCGCCGTCACCGAGTTCATCACCGGCACGCCCTTCGTCAACGTCTAAAGCTAGCTAGTGTAGCCTCCTACGTGCGTGTACATATCCAAGGCCCTCATGCTGATAATTAAGCTAGTGCTGGCTGACAATTTGTAAACCTTATCAGATGTTTCTGAACCTAGAATTAGTGGATGAATGAATCAAGTTTCCCTATATTTATCATGTTCAATTGGGGACCTAGGTTTTTTATGATGGTTGTTCTCAATCCCGAAGCCATCCCAAGTTCTTGCTTGCGTTGCATAACCGAATCCTCGCGGCTGACATGCTCGTAGCGAGGGGACGGCCGGCCTCACATGCCCACCTGTCATCTCTGTCTGCGGGATTTGGAGACATCCGTCCGTCTCTGCAAGGATTGTCCTTTCACCCAAATAGTCTGGCACCTGGTGCATTCTTGGACTGACGAACAGGGGGTTGCCATGCCCTCCTCGTCCCCTCGGTGGAGGTCTAGTGGGATGGTTGGTTGCTTTCAACAAAGGATCTTAAGCGCAAGCTTAGCGGATGGCTCTTGTACATCCCTTGTGACGTGTGAAAGGAGTGGAACCGTTGAATATTTAGTAGCAATAGGCTTACGTAACGCGAGGTTGCCTCTCTGACCTTATAGAAGACATTGCCCAGAGAGAGGTCGTGTTTGTTCCACCCATTGCTAGTGGCTCGACAAGTAGGAAATAGTCCGCATGCATTTTGTTTGGGTTTTAGCATGTCCCACCATAATAACATGGCTATTTATTATGTAGTTACCGTAGGCTCTTCTTCTTAATGAATATGCAGTGTTCTTGTCAAGCCTTTTCTAAAAAGATATTCTTAAATGCAAAATATAAATATTCACACTAGCAACAATCAAAATACAAATTGTTCATGCTTGAGCCAACATTTTAAAATAATTTTAAGAAATTACAAAATAATTAAGAAAAATACAGTTTAACTCGATGATCCTTCGTCATTGTGTGCAAATATATTGAAAGCAAAGATGCATCAGTTCTATTCTTGAGAACTCTTTAGGATAAAACTGAACAAGCCTAACCAATTTGTCCATGTCATAAGCAACCTATGAATCAACATGGTTGAATGATACCATGCAAAGAAGTAATGATGTGTTTACATCATGAAACCTGTAGATATATCAGCCTCTCGAAGTTGCCTGTCAGTAACACTTTGAAACATTTTAACATGGAAGCGACCGAGATTTTTGATTTTTTTTTAAAGAACTGTTTGGATGTTGCAACCGACTTATAATAATCTTTCCTTTTATCAACTTATATTTTTTTGGGGCATGTGTGGCCTTATTTTCTTAAATAACTTACTTTTCGACATATTCATTTTAGCAAGTTTGATGCCATGCTTTGCAAAAAAAGAAATGACATTTTGGAGAGAAGTTTCCAATCCACCATCCTCCCTCAATAATTGTAACCCGGTATTTTTCAAGTAAACGAGATCAATTGCATCAACAAATATCATAATCTCACTAAGCAAGGCACCATTTAGTCATCTGTGTATCCAAATATGGTTAGCAACAATTGTGCCATAGAATCAAACTCAAATGACTCAAATAATATCAACATAGTTTTAGAACGTATAGCCTATGTGCTTTGAGAGCCGTCTCTTCTCCAATATTCATGGAAACTCGCCTTAATGAAGGACATAAAGAGATAATTTCTATGCAAATTTTCTTACTAATGCACTCCTTTTCAATGTCCTACAGGTTTCAGCAGCGTGATTTAGATGAGGCACGTGTGTCTCACGGTGCAGTATTCGTCTAAAGGAGGAGTTTCGGGGCTCATGAAACCGAGTCCATTTTTATCCACATATTCTATATTCAAATTGATGTGCTAGAACTTGTTCGGTTACACTGTACAAAAACACCCCTTTGTTTTAAGAAGTAACAAAAGAATTGCTCCAAGTTTTGTCTCATCTGTTGTCCGTCTGGTTATTTTTTCTTCTTCTATTTTGTGGGGTTGGTATGAGAGCAACGACGTCGATTTTACAATGGTATTTAACTAATTGTCCTGATGACATATCACACGTACGAGACACCAGCAAGAAAGAAAGTTTGCATATGCACCTGATACAAATTCAATGACGACTCTACGTACGTGTTCCTCTAAGCGCTTCTCCTTTGCTCCTCGCTAGAAACCAAACACAGAATCAAGAGACATTGAGACAAATCACGCTTGAAACAAACTCACATGACTCAGCATACTCTCCTAAGTCTCCTTCACCTCCTGCTTCCATACGGCGGCTGACACGTGGCCCCACACCTGGAAATGCGTTCGTAGGACGTATCCTCCTGCTGGTTTCTTTCTGAAGTCTTGTGCAGCTCCGGCGAGTCCTCTGCGCGGTAGCCTCGACGTCCACGTTCGTAGGCAGGCCGTGTCATGACCTGCCTCGCTCCACGTCGTGCGCATATCCACGTCGGATTCGGTTCACGGCTGGAGTTCACCGGCCGGCCACCTCGTCACGGGCTGGCTCCACTCGAGCACGACCTATAAATTCGCGCCCACTCACTGCCAACAAATATAGCAGCAGCAGCAGCAACACAACCAACTGATCATCTAGCTTCAACATCCCGTGTCTCCACAGCACCTTCGCCTTCGCGGTTATTAATGGCTACCATGATGACCTTGAGTTCCTTTGCCGGTGCCGCCGTCGTCGGCCGCTCCGCCGCCCGGTCTTCTCCGGCGCCACCCCCACGCGCCTTCGTGGTCAGGGCCCAGAAAGAGGACCCGAGTGCACCGCCACCCAACAAACCCAAGGTATGTGCGCGCAACACGGCGCCGTAGTTAAATACCTTACGCGTCAGTTCAGTGGCAATTAAGTTTCTGATATTTGTTCATGGCAGGCGAGCACTTCGGTGTGGGACGCGCTGGCGTTCAGCGGCCCGGCGCCGGAGCGCATCAATGGGCGGCTAGCGATGGTGGGATTCGTGACGGCGCTCTCTGTCGAGGCGGCACGCGGCGACGGGCTCCTCTCGCAGCTCGGCAGCGGCACCGGGCAGGCCTGGTTCGCCTACACCGTGGTGGTGCTCTCCGTGGCATCGCTGGTGCCGCTCCTCCAGGGTGAGAGCGCCGAGGGCAGGGCCGGCGCCGTCATGAATGCCAACGCCGAGCTTTGGAACGGCCGATTCGCCATGCTCGGCCTCGTCGCCCTCGCCGCCACCGAGATAATCAACGGCGCGCCGTTCATCAACATCTAAGACTAGCGTAGTGCTATGGATTCTCACAACCGTAACCATTAATTGGCGTTGCTGACTTGTGTGGCAATTTGTAAAATTTATGTTTAGTTTGTTTCGATGGTTATCTAATTCATGGTGTTTTGAGAAAGGTTTAGAAACCTCAAATTAGTGCATGACTATATGAAAAGTTCCCTATGCTTTTACCATGTTTTGCTGATTTGGAAACTGACGTGACGAGTTGCAGTGCTAATTCCTTTGCTCCCCTCTCGCTGGACCCTAGCCCCACCTACCTGTCGGGGCCCGGAGTCATACCTGACTTAAGAAATAGTGTGTCATCAAAGACCGAGAGAGGGTCCGATACCGAACCAGTACAAGTACGAACTCCACCTGACCACCTGGTCGTATGTCCCACTACTGATCCAGCTAGCCAAAAACAGGTATCATTTACCAAGTCAAATAGAATTCCAAGCACCATATATGGAATTAGCAAACATCAGCTGCGACGAGCGTCACAATCATTAAGAGGAGCCGACGCTCGTGTCCACACCCTAACCTAGTTGCCAAAGCACAACTAGTGGGTCACGCGAAGACCTGACACAAACGTCCACACCGTACCCAGTCGGCAATCGCATCTCAGCTGTTGGGTCACTCAACCTTATAAAATGAGAAAAAATCGAGATAAAACCCCAGATATGTTCCTCCCCCTTTTCCTACCTCCTCATTCGGGACTCTCTAGGCCGCTGCTGGCGAGGGGCAGGGCGCGATGGCGCTCGGGGCTAGGCGGGTGGTTCCCGGACCGACAGTGAAGGTCGTCGAGAATCACGCCGCTATTGGAAGCGCCCAAACAGGAGCATGATGTGATGGTCATACAACAATCTTTGTGCCGTGGACGGCATGGGGGCATGGAGAGACGGCGATTTTTGCGCTGGTAAGAGGAAATAAAGCAGGGTGAGGAGATCGAGTCACAAGTGAATGAGAGAGAGACACCTATGTGGGGAAAATGAAAGGATAAGCGGTCTATGTCGGAAAACATGTCACTATGGTCGGTTCGACCGCGCCCCGCGGTCAACCACTAGAGAGTCTTTTCATAATTTTTTAGCCTTGAATAATCCGAGCCTCACGGTAGTTGTTCTTAATAGAGTGCCCGGGTGCTAGATCACCTACAAGCATGGCCTTCAACAGGGTGATCCGCTTTCCCCCTACCTCTTCATCTTGGTGGCTGATATCTGCAACATCCGGTCCTTGTGGCCACGTCTGATTGGGGTCTCACCTACCTGCTCCATGCCGTGCTGCCGTGCCTTGTCCTTAGTAGTGGATGACACGGTCACCATCCTCAAGGTTAAATGCTTACCTTTACAAAATGCTTGCCTCCTTTAGAAGTTCCTCACTCACCCTCCACGACTCGACTACTACTTTGTGGCAGCCACTACCCTTGGAATGGAACCCATGATCCCATGCCTTCGACACTCCTTTTTGGACAAGCCTTCTTAACCCCTTCCCAAATTTTCACGCGAAAACTTTGGTGGTGGTTGGCGACGGAAGGCGGATGGCCTTCTGGCACAATTACTAGCTAGGTGACGCTCCCACCTCACGCTTTGGTCCATGCTGGCCCTACTCTAGCTGCGTCTCTCCATCGCTGCGCGTGGTGATCTTGGTGCCATCTCCACGGAGCTGGGTGCGGTCACCCTTCGTGCGGATGCACCTGACATCCGGATGGATGCTTGTCAGTACAGCGTTCCCCCTCTCCACCCCTGGTGCCTACACTACAGTATGGTTGAGGATAGTAGGCATTTTGATGGTGGCGTTTTTCTAAAGGGCCTAATAATTATGGTCCTCACGGGGTTTTGGACAAATTGCCTCCAAACCTTGTAAGCATCAAGGTGATTTCAGGAAATCGCCTCAAAAACTGCATTAATAGAGGTGACTCTAGATATACATTTTTTGAGGCGTTTTAGAAAGTGCCTCGATTGTTTAGCGGCATTTTAGGAATGCCTCGGTTGTTTTTATTTTGAGACATTTTTAAGAAATGCCTTGTATCACTTTTCTCTTCATGACTATTTCTAGCACTTTTTAAAACGCCTTTGAAATGATTTTGAGGTATTTTTGCAATCTTTTGAGGCATTTTAAAATGCCTTAGAGTCTAGGTCATGTTGTAGTGCTACCACGCTTCAATCTTTGTGGACCTCTTTGCCCCGCTCGTTTGGGATTACTTTGCTCTGGCTAAATGTAAGCAACTCCTTTGAATCTGTTATCGTCGTTGTCTTGTCGTGCCATGCTTCGCCACCGCAACATCATCGCTTCCCCTGGTTGCGGCTTTTGTGACCACGATGAAACCATTGAGCACATACTGTTCCTATGTACTCACTCCATGGTGTCCTTGGCATTGCCCACCTCGCCTCGAGATCTTGCTCACAGCTTGCCTCTCCCGATTGTTCCTCGCCTTTGTTCAACGGTGATCATTGGCATCGATCCTCTAAAATATCTTGAAGAGCAGGATGTTAACGAGTTAGTTAGCATCCCGTGCGTATACTTGAAACACAAGTTGTATAAATCGATTCTGTTGTATAAAGATCGGTTGGTTATTTCATATCGCGTGAATTTGTAACTAATTCAGTTGTAATTCTCTTGGTGGTTTGTCCAGCTATAAATAGAATATGTGGCCCGAGCAAAGGGTTCAATTCTTCCCAAAATACGATCCCATCTAGCTGTCAGTCTTTACATGGTATAAGAGTTGCTCCTCTAAAAACATCCACAAACCAATCTGACCCATGGCGAGCTCAAGCTCCGTGGCTCCCCCTCTCGGCAATCCTATAACCGAGAAGTTGTCCAAGAGCAATTACCTGCTGTGGAAGGCACAGGTGCTCTCGGCTGTGCAAGGCGCGCGCAAGGGCGGCTACCTCGACGGCTCCACCAATGCTCTGAAGAAGGAGCTTGTTGTCAGCAATGGAGAAGGAGGCAGAACCTCCAAGATGGTCAATCCAAAATATGAATGTTGGGTGGCCGAGGATCAGCAAATCCTCAATTACCTGCTTTCATCCCTTACGAGGGAAATACTGGTGCAGGTGGTCTCATGCGAGACTGTGGTGCAGATGTGGAGCGCCATCGAGGCAATGTTCGCCTCAAGGACCTACGCGAGGACTGTGAACACTCACAACGCTTTGGCTAACACTCCGAAAGGTAATATGACCACTGCAGAATACATCGGGAAGATGAAGTCTCTTGCAGATGAAATGGTGGACTCCGGCAAGCCTCGAGATGACGACGATCTAGTGTCATACATCATTGCCGGACTTGACGACGAGTACGATCTAGTGGTGGCTGCGGTCGTCACGTGGAATGACACGGTGATCGTGGGCGAACTCTATGCTCAACTCTTGAGCTATGAGGCCTGCATGAGCCTTCGCAAAGGCGGCCCTTCTTAATCCTCAGCAAACGCAGCGACAAGGGGAGGACGTGGAAGCGACTTCAACCTGCGAGGTCACGGGGCTCCTCGTGGCCGTGGCAACGGCTACAACAGCGGTGGCCACGGCGGCCGCGGCCGTGGCTACTATAACAACCAGGGTGGTAGCAACAAAAATCAATCACGCCCTAGGTGCCAGCTTTGCAACAAGTCTGGCCACATCGTTATCAACTGCTGGGAGTGCTTCAACACCGACTTCATCCCTGGAGAAAGGAGTGTGGCTTGGGCCAATAACTCCTACGGCGTCGACACCAATTGGTACACTGATTCAAGTGCCACCGATCACATCACCAGCGACGTGGAGAAGCTAACCATCCGCGACAAGTACAATGGCAACGATCAAATCCACACCGCCAGTGGTGCAGGTATGGATATTAATCATGTTGGTCATACTTTTGTTCGTGCCTCTCGTCGCAATCTCCACCTAAATAATGTCCTACACATTCCTTAAGCGAATAAAAATCTTGTCTCTGTTCATCGTCTTGCTAAAGACAATCAAGCCTTTTTGGATTTTCACCCTGATTTCTTTTTTATCAAGGATCAGGCAACGAAGAAAACTCTTCTTCAAGGCAAATGTAAAGGGGGTCTTTATCCTCTTCCATCCGCTCCTTCGGCCGCCCCAAGGAGACAAGTTTGTGGTGCAATCAAGCCTTCATTGGTGAGATGGCACAGTCGTCTAGGACATCCGTCGTCTTCCATTGTTCAACAAATAATTAGCAAGAATAATCTCCCTTGTGTTAGCGAGTCCAATAAAGAAACAGTATGCGATGCATGCCAAAAGGCCAAAAGTCATCAACTACCATATTCTCGTTCTTCTAGAGTGTCAAAAGTTCCTTTAGAACATATTTTTTATGATGTATGGGGCCCTGCTCAAAACTCTGTTGGAAGAAAGAATTATTATGTCAGTTTTATTGATGATTTTAGTAAGTTCACTTGGATCTATTTGCTCAAACACAAATCTAAAGTGTTTCAAAAATTCCATGAATTTCAAAGTCTTGTTGAACGGCATTTCAATCATAAAATTCTAGCCATGCAAACCGATTGGGGTGGTGAATATCAAAAATTGAATTCCTTTTTTCAAAAAATAGGAATATCTCATCATGTTTCATGTCCCTATGCGCATCATCAGAATGGTTCCGCTGAAAGAAAACATCGCCATATTGTTGAAGTTGGTCTATCTCTCTTAGCTCATGCAAGCATGCCTTTAAAATATTGGGACGAAGCTTTCATTGCTGCCACATACTTGATAAATCGCCTTCCTAGTAAGGTCATTCAAAATTCCACCCCATTGGAGATCTTGTATGAGGAAAAACCTGATTATTCATCTCTTCGAATTTTTGGGTGCACTTGTTGGCCAAATCTCCGACCCTATAATTCTCACAAGCTGCAATATTGCTCAAAACAATGTGTCTTCCTTGGCTACAGTCAGCTACATAAAGGCTTCAAGTGTCTAGATATTGCAGCTGGTCGTGTCTACATCTCACGAGATGTAATTTTTGATGAGACAGTCTTCCCATTTGCTTCTTTAAATCCTAATGCTGGTGCACTTTTACGTGCTGAAGAACTTCTTCTATCTTCTGAACATTCCACAATTTTAGATCATGGGGGCAAACAATTAGTCACTGATCCTTCATTGATTAATAATCCTGAAAATCCTGCCACTAATGCTGATCTTGAGTATGCAGAAAATGGCGCAGACAATGGTGCAGAAGATGGTTATTTCATGCAGGCACAGATGCACGAGGAGGATCCCGGCAACGCGGTTTCTGACGTGGCAGCACTTGCTGTACCCGACACAGATTGGGCGCCAGCCGCATCTTCTCCGAGGAACGCATCCGCTCTGGCACGCGCATCTGGCACGTTGTCTCCCGCGCCTCCGACGCGCGTCCGTGACGTGGCGACAGCAGGCGAGCTGTCCTCCACGGCTCCGATCTGTGCCAATGACGTGGCGCTGGAGCCGATGCGTGTCCGTGACGTGGCGACAGTAGGCGAGCTGTCCCCTGCGGCTCCGACCCGTGCCAATGACATGGCGCTATGTGGCGTACCCGGTTTTAAGGCCGGATACTCCCTTGTGATTACTGTATCGGTCCCTGGATCAGTAGCCGGTACACACAAGTTAACTTGTATATCATTGTCATACATACGTATATCAGTATACACTAAGTAAATAGACCGTCAAGGTCGATTGTCTGATACCTGTAGCCCAACGGCTATAAACTTGCAGCGGAAAAACAAGCGGTGATGTGGCCCATCAATATGCCATACCCGACAGACAACTGACTGGGGTTTCGCCCTAGCTTTCGCGGTCGTAATCGTATCTTCAGAATTGATGTCCCCTTTGGTCTGGCCAAATCAACAAGCCAGGTAAGTACTTTGAATGTACTCGCAAGCTATTCCCACAGGAGAATTAAACGGCAATATTTCATGCAAGGTGTAATTCAAGGAATAGCTCTATCCTAAGTTGCTTGTTGTGCGAAAATGTAAGTTTCCAATTTAAATAAGAGAATAGTAGATTCCAAAGCAGTTTTGTAAACTAGAGCAATTCAAAGCAACAAAACTTCTCTTGAGGTAGACCCAGCTACCTCCTTTCCTCATCTCGAGTGATAGCTCCGTCTATCACTGCTTAACTCGATGCTCAGCCCGTACTACCCCAGGTAGTACGGCTAGCCTTCTCATTTCATTGCTCAGCTCGTACTATCCCGGATAGTACAGCTAGCTCCCTTCTTAACTCAATGCTCAGCCCGTACTACCCCGGGTAGTACGACTAGCTTCCTTCTCCTACAATTCCTTGCTACCAACCGTGTAGCGTAAATTGCACCCTGTGGACACATCATGCCCACGTCCTTAGTCTAACCAATGTGTGGCCTTGCCAGTTCATGTCCATAACCGAGGACGCGGCTATTCGAATAGTTTTTAACACTCTGCAGAGGTTGTACGGCTTTACCCACAAGATGTAAGTCCCCCTTGTTGCCATGGCCAAATGAGCACTCTTCACGAGGAGTGCCGGCAGGGTTATTACAACGAGACCTTCGCCAGCTTCCATACTAGAGCTGGACCCGCTAGGTGGGTAACCCAACTTTTGCGTCCCGGACCAAAAATGGGACTCCCCACCTTTGTGTCGCATCAACACCCTAACCGCCTAGCGGTAGTGGATCTCTAGGACTTTAACCACCTAGTCACATACTTCCTACTTCCCACAGGTCCATACTCTAGTACTTGCCGGGGTACCAAGCCAAGTCCTTCCCATAAAGGACATGTGGACGTACGGTAAGGAACTGATTTAGCGGCACTTAGGCTCGGTCCTTAATCGATTCGAGCAAGACTCCATTTTCGTCCTCGATGACCATGCCACCATCAGGTACTCTACAGCCCCGGGCAGCCCTTACCATTCTCACCGAATCAAAATCCTCCTTCATTTTATTTGGGGTTTTGGCAAACATTTCTTTCGAAACAGTCGCCTCGGAAAGCACATACTATCCGAGGGTTTTATTCCCATGTCCCAAAGGAGTTCGTTTAAACTGAACAAAAATTTAGTTTTTATCTATAGCAGGTCTAGGCGTGGCTAATGCATATGTCCTTATTATTTTTGTCGGTCGAATATCAACCGACTAAAATGTCTAGGTTTACAAGGGTCGGATTTTCGGACCTAAGTTGTATGCAACTATAGGACATAACTATGTCTACATAAAATACTGTTGATACCCACATAGCATGCAAGTTTCGCAAACAAAATAATTAGATTTCACACATATGGGATTCAAACATGATTATGGTGGGAATGCTTGCCTGGCGAATCCCAGTTCTGATCTTGAGATGGAGGTGTCTGCGGATTTCCCTCGTGATCGTACGTCACTCCGTCAACTGCGGTAAAAGCGTTGAATAAACGACCATGGATGGGAGATCCAACCGAAACCCAAGAAATCATGCTTATGAAATGATGAGGTTCTCGATAAGTGTTAGGGGTTAGGGTTTTAGGGTTCTCGGAGGTTTTATGCTCTATTGTCGCGTTTAGGGTTTTTGGAAGATGTGTGCATACATTTGTTGTTAGGGTTTCAGGGTGTCTTGGTTTACCTTACGACTAAGGTGCTAAGGGCATTAGGCCCTAATAGGATGCCAGAATCATACCTATAAGGTTCTGGACATTATTTAGGTTTCTAGCCATATCGCATGAAATGATGATTTCTTTTTTATAAGTGAGCTGGAGCCTGTTAAGTTTTATCCAGAAATCCTTTGGGATATCTAGCTCTTCCTAATTTACAGAAGATTTAAAGTATTTCCGAATATCTTATTTTCATGCTTTTGAATGTTCTGGAATTTAACCTAGTCTTTTTGAATTTTTCTCAGGTAATAGGAAATATGACCTATTTTATATGGTGCCTAAGCTTCAAACTACTTTTGGCGTACACGGAGGGTCTATGTTTATGATTCGATAAACATATACTGCTCTTTAGGTCAGAGGGGGTTTGGAATAAATTTTTGAACAGCTTTTGAATTTAAATGGGATTTAAATTTCATGTGCTATTTCTTATCTACTCTGTTTTTATATAAATAGCTTTGAAACTTGGAAAAGTATTTGAACTCAAAGTTTCTAAATTTTGAGAGGATTTCGGAACCGGAAAAATACCTTGAAAAAACCGGTCGGACGAGCGCCGAACCGGCTGAACCAGAGAGATAAGGCTTGATCCGGGTTGATCCAAACCGGGTTAGGGGTGACATCGATGGCGTACAACGGGATACCACTTCCACTTATGCTGGCAATGGGCCCGGCTGGGATTCAGGTCCACCCGTCAGCTAGTCACGAGCGTACCGCTTCGGAAGGGGTCTTCCTTCGGTGGGTCCACCTGTCGGTTGAGGCCGAGCGGGGCTCAGCTCGGTTTGCCGACAGTGAGAGGGAGCGGCAGCTACTCCGGCGAGCTTTAGGGCTTTCGACTGTGGTGGCCTAGCTTAGAAATTGGCGACGGGCTTCGCACCAGTGAGGGGAGGGGAGTTTAGTGATGGGGAGGAATTGAGTTGAGGAGGTTTGTAGGAGTCGGGGGATTGGGGTCAGTGACGATGAGGTCTTTGGCTGGAGGGTAGGAAAGGAGGGGGTTTGGGTGGAATTGGTGAGTCCTGGAGCTTCAGGGGAGTGAGGCGGAGTCGAGTGAAGCGACAAGGGGGCTCGGGAGTGCTTTTATAGCTGAGAGCAGCGAGGGGATAGGAGTACACCCGCTGTGGCTGGTTGTGCTCGGCGAGGGAACAGCTCGGAGGGAAATCGAAGGCAGAGCAGTGGCGCTGGGGTCGTAGGGAACATCGTGGTGCACGAAGGTGCCTTGGGCGGTGGCTGAAATGACGAACGACACGGTGGCATCAGCGACCGGCACTGGAGCGTGTCCAGAGCGCGGCCAGCACATGACCATGAGCGGCATTGGCGTGTCCCGGCTCGTGAGGGCATGCGCGGGTGTGTCCTGTGTGCCAGGAGAGTTGGGGTGAGGTGTTCGGAAGCTACACTGGAGTTAGGCACCGAAAACTATAGCTTGTGTCAGGAGATTGAACGCCACAGCGTGGCAAGTACCACATTTTCAACTGGATATGACATCTCATGGTGCTAGCCAAGGAAGTCATTGAGTTAGGTACGTTGGGGAAATAGGGGAGGGGCTCCACGAGTATCCAGCAGATTTTTGCCTGAGGTCTCACCATGATTTCATGCGGAATACTCTTTAGGGCCAAGGTGTTCGATATGGTTTTCTCGAGATTTCACTACAAGAAATTCTTTGATCCATGACGAAAATTCTATGACAATGCCACATTTCGTCATAGATTTTTACCTTTTAATGACGAATGTAGCAAAATCGTCATAGAGCAGTGGTGGTTGGCTGTAGCCGTGCAGTTTTGTGACGATTTACATTAAAAACGTCACAAGAACCTAAAGCAGAATTGTCATAAACATTTTATCCATCTCTAAATTATGCATTAAAGTGATAATGTATGGACTAAAATAAAATTTTAACCTTAATTGGATCATCTCATGCATTGCATTAAAATATGCTCAAAGATTAAAATCACATGCATCTTTAGACCTCATGCATCGCCGATTTCTATTAGAAATAAATAATTTGTCAATCGATCTCTCATGTATTCTAAGTATTTTAATAACGAAAACAAATACAATATATTGGATATGAGAAACAACTACATAGCTTCTATATACAATGCATAATCTCTGTGATTTTCTCTAAACCTAAAACCAATGTTTTGAATCCCGAATCTAATATCATTTTAAAATTTAATTTATAAACGAAATAAAATGGTATTTAAAAATTAAGCCTCTTATAGATGATCGGAACCAAATATTAACTTTCATGGATCGGATACCGGACGCTCGATCTAGGGTGTATTTTAATCGACGGCCCAGATTAATCACAAAAAGAAATAAAATAAACATATATAAAAAAAAACCCTAACCCTAAATGGGGCCAGGGGGCAGCCGGCCACCCCAGCCCCCTTTCACACCGCGCGCCTCCCCTTTGGGGTTTCCGCCGCCGCCTTGCATCTAGGGCAAGCCACCGCCTTGCCTCTAGGGCAAGCCACCGCCTCCTCTTCCTGGCCGCCACCGCCCCTGGCCACCGCCGGCGACCACCGCCCAAGCCAGGCCGCCGGCGCCGCTCGCCTCCAGGGCTCAGCCCCCTTCCACCGGCGCCTCCACCGGGCTGCTGCCGCGCCTCCCTCTGCAGCGCCTCCCCGTGCCGTGCCGCTTCCCACCAGCGCCGCGCCGCCCTTTGCTCGCCCGAGCTCCCCGCCGCCCAGGTCCGCCGCCGGCCTCCCGAGCTCCGGCTCCCCCGCCGCTCCCCGCCGCGCCCCCAACTCCACCGCAGGGCCTCCCTCGCCGCCGTCCTTGGCTGCGCCGCCGGCCGGCCTCCTTGCCTCGCCCTGCCGTCCAGTCGCCCGAGGCCGCCTTGCCGCGCCGCCCGAGTGGCTCCGCTGTAGCCCCGGGCTCGGTCCGGTGCCGCTCTGGCCTCGGCTTCGCCCCAGCCCCTCTCCGGATTGCCGCCTTGGTCGCCTTGCCGCGGCGCCCGAGTGGCTCGCAGCCCGGAGTCGTAGCCCGCCTCCGGCGGTGCTCCGCCGGCTCGTCCCTCGCCGATGGTGCGGTGGGTTGCTGCTGCCATCCACAGGTAAGCCCTCATTCCCCTAATCCTCTCTTCCCAATTCCCCAATCTTCTACTTCTAGGGTTCTTCTTTGATTTAATGAAGAATGGCATGATTTGACTTGCTCTTGACCAAATTGGTTCGAGCTATTATCCAATTAGTGTATTCGGTTGCCTGCTTTTTGTCAATCCTATCAATTTGCTGCTCCCAATTTCTGTGCACCTAAGTGCTTCGGTCTGACAAGAACAGCGGTTATACTTCTTGATCCTAGCTTTTATTTTCTGCACATACACTGCTATCAGCTATTACTCTAGAAGAACAAGATGCTACTGGAAAATGCTTTGCCTCTAGAGTGTTATTTCTTTATGTGATCTTGTATGTGCGTATGTGTGCTTCATATTATCTAGTCATTTAAGCCTGATAAGAACATACTGCTATACTTGGTTGAGCTTAGCTATTGATCTTTTGTTACTGATACTGAGCATACATATATATATATATATAATGCATGTGTGCTCGGGTGTGTCAAGTTAGCAAGAACAGATGCTTAGCTTACTCCTAGTTGTTATTTACTTCTCCTAGTTTTGCACTTATCCATATTTATATGTTAATTGAGAAGAGCAAATATTATACTTGATCTAGTCTGCTCGTTTTTGGGATGCTTTATTAAAGAAGGGTCTTGAGGATTTGGCCAATTAAGATAAGAACAGATTACTGCCATGTTGCCTATTCGGTTGCCTTGATTGCTATGGTGATAATCTCTCTAAGAGAATTGAGAAAGGTATGAAGAATAGAAATCTGGTAAGAGCAGATTTCCTACACTCAGCTGCCTAAATAAAAACCTAATGATGAACTCTAGCTGAGAATTTGTTTGAGACATTCTCTTAGTGCCAAGGGATAAGAACAGATTCTACAAATGTCTCCTACAATTTCTGTGATGCAAAAATGGGTTCTGAGGGTTCTTGCTATTGCTAATTCACTAAGGATGCACATGCAAGGTTTTCATGTAATTTCTGAGATTCCCAACCTGATTTTGGGTATGGTTCAGGTGAGCTTGTTGATCTTTTTCCTTCTCTCCTGTACTCCTTCTCCTCAGGTTTTGGTGACTTCTCCTCCTCCTAGCCGTGGGGACCTTCTCACCTTGATGCTCCTGATGCTTCCTTGTTCTTGAGGTCTTTAGTCTCCTGGGGCTTACTCCTTTGTTGTTCTAAGCTTGCTTGGTAATGGCTACTGCTTGCTCCTTTGTTGTTCGAAGACTTAAAGATTCAAGAATTTGGTTTAGACCTTGTATAGGTAGAACATTGTGTTATGTAATCTTTATTTCTTTTTCTTCATTTATTTGTAATAATGTTGTATCATGACATTCGTATTGTTCTATTGATTAATAAAGTTTTTATTTAAATTTCATTTGCATTCTATCTTATATGAATTCTAAATGCCATGTGAAAAATGAATGCGATGCTAGAATTAGGGTTCTCACACAAAACTAGGGTTCTCACATCTAGTGACGATTTTTTAACAAATCTATGACGAAAAAAGATTCGTCACAAAGTTTATGACGAAAAAGATCCGTCACAAAGTTAATGACGAAAATATGTACATCGTCACCGAATGTAATTAGAGACGCTCAATCGGTGACGATCCTTTTTTCGTCACAGGATCGTCACAGATAATACCTAATGACGATTTTGTCGATTTTCTATGACAAAAATACATCGTCGTAGATCGGTGAATTTCTTGTAGTGTTTCTGAATGGGACATGCCTATATTTTTGCGTATTTGTGCTCCTGGTGGTATGAGGATCTTTGTGAGATTATATTAGAATTTTTGGAAATTTATTCCTAGGGGTTGTAGTTTAATGCCCATTTTTGTCCTAGGGTTTATTATTTTCTTATACAGATATTTTTGAACTGGGCCCTCCTATATTATTTTCATATTCGAGCTGGAGATAGTGTTAGGATGTTCCACAAATTTTCCCGGGATTTAGAAAGGTCGAGGAGCGATAGGTCACCTGATTAGGGTTTCGGGGAAAATTGGATTAAATAGGAAGAAGGGAAATCAGAGCTTGGAACTAGGGTTCCAGGGCGTGGCAAGGTGGGGAGAGGTCATGGGAACTTGCGGGAATCCATTCATCTTGGTTTGGGACTAGCCGTTGGCAGGGTGCCGCCGATACATATCGGGCATTATTCTTGCATTAAGGTTTAAGTGCGTATGTGGTGCGTGTGTGGCGGGGTCAAGTGTTCAAGGTCCATGCAGGGTTGAAATTACTTTAAACATGGGTGGGGTCATGCTGGCATGCAGGTTCTTGAAAATCTCGTAGGACTCGTATATATATATGCATGGGTTTGTAGCAAAGTCAAACGATGAGCTAGGGTTTTGCGGGTATGCGCAGATATAAAAGCAGTATATATGTGCACACACTTATGATAGGTCATGTCGTGGTAGGTGGCAGAAGATCACTTCATTCGGAAGAGGTTTGCGACGTATATACGTGTCAATTTCCCAGAAGTACCGGCTGAAAATGTAGCTGCAGACGTCGGTCTGGGTTACACCGACTAGGAAAAGGAAGGGGATGCCGAAGATGTGCTCGTGGCGGAAGTGCAAGGGCGAGGGGCCACGCATGGAGTCAAGGCGCGGAGCATTATTTGTATACTTCGCCGGACAGAGCTTCGACAAGTGGAGTTTAAGGGAATAGGAACAGAGGTGGAATGTTTTGGCTTGTCTCACTTTAGGGTTTAGCATGATTTAAAATAAAGTTTTAATCGGGTGTACTTTAGTTAGCATTATTTAGTAAAAGTTTTTTTTGAAAGTCCTAATTTTCGGGTTTTGAAAAATCGGGGTATGATACGCTAGGAGGTGGCTCCAGCGCCAACCAGCACGTGGGCGACCGCGACGCAACAAGAGATCCTCTACCCCACACTTTTGGATCTTCTGCAGATGAAGCAGCTGCAAATCAACTTGCGGCAGCACCTGCTGCTCTGACCATACCTGTCACAAGGTTACAACATGGAATAAGAAAGCCCAAAGAATATACGGTTGACACGATAAGGTATGGTTATGGGTTCTTGACAACGTCAGGTGTGCCACAAAATCTCCATGAAGCATTAAATGATGATAAATGGAGGTTAGCAATGGAAGATGAGTATTCGGCACTTATGAAAAACAAAACTTGGCACTTGGTTCCACCTAAGAAAGGAAGCAATATTATTGACTACAAATGGGTCTATAAAATCAAAAGAAAATTAGATGGAACCATTGATAGATACAAAGCTCGCCTAGTTGCAAAAGGATTTAAGCAAAGGTATGGAATGGACTATGAGGACACCTTTAGTCCTATAGTCAAGGCTGCAACCATTAGACTTGTTTCGTCAATTGCAGTTTCCAGGGGATGGAGCCTTCACCAATTGGATGTACAGAATGCATTTCTTCATGACGTTCTTGAGGAGGAGGTCTACATGAGACAACCACCAGGCTATGAGGTAAAAGAGGTGCCACATTATGTGTG
The DNA here is from genome assembly GCA_019208055.1 of Stipa capillata. Taxonomy (NCBI): domain Eukaryota; kingdom Viridiplantae; phylum Streptophyta; class Magnoliopsida; order Poales; family Poaceae; genus Stipa; species Stipa capillata. The sequence goes on along the minus strand of JAGXJF010002612.1, from coordinate 607,724 downwards.
TAAATTGGATAAGGCATTGCATGGACTCAAGCAAGCACCGAGAGCATGGTATTCTCGGCTGTGTGTGAAACTTCAAGGATTTGGGTTCACACCTTCTAAGGCTGACACTTCATTGTTCTTCTTTAGAAAAGACAAGATAATTATCTATGCTCATATATGTTGATGATATAATTGTTGCTTCTCAAGATGCAACAACAGCTTTACTCCAAGCCCTGAAGGTGGACTTTGCGCTAAAGGACTTGGGTGATCTTCATTATTTCTTGGGAATAAAAGTGAAGAAGGCATGTGATGGCATTGTGATGACTCAAGAAAAATATGCATCAGATGTGCTAAGGCGCATAGGTATGTACACATGCAAACCTTCAAATATGCCTTTGTCTACAACTGAAAAATAGTCAGCCACGGAAGGAAGTCTGCTTGGACCTGAAGATGCAACTCAGTACATAAGTATAGTTGGTGCATTACAATACTTAACCTTGACACGCCCTGACATTTCCTTCTCAGGTAATAAGGTTTGTCAGTATTTGCGCTCCGCTACCACTTTGCATTGGACTGCAGTTAAGAGAATACTACGGTATATTAGAGGAACAATGAATCATGGTCTGCGGATAAATAAATCTATGTCCATGCTAGTTAGCGCTTTCTCAGATGCAGATTGGGCTGGCTGTTTAGATGATTGAAGGTCCACTGGAGGCTTTGCTGTTTTCGTAGGAGATAATCTCATATCCTGGAGTGCTAGGAAACAAGCAATTGTGTCAAGGTCTAGCACAGAAGCAGAATATAAAGCTCTAGCCAATGCAACAGCTGAAGTAATGTGGGTTCAAACATTGTTGAATGAACTCGGCATAGCTCATCCTCTAGCAGCACGGTTATGGTGTGATAATATTGGTGCCACATATTTATCTGCTACTTTAGTCTTTCATGCAAAGACTAAACATATTGAAGTGGACTATCATTTTGTAAGAGAACGTGTTGCACGCAAGCTGTTAGACATACAGTTTGTATCATCAAGTGATCAAGTTGCAGATGGCTTTACTAAAGCTATTTCAGTACAGAAGCTAGAGGAATTTAAGCACAATCTCAACATGAGCAAGTTGTGATTGAGGGAGGGTATTAGCGAGTTAGTTAGCATCCCGTGTGTATACTTGAAACATAAGTTGTATAAACCGATTCTGTTATATAAGGATCGGTTGGTTATTTCATAGCGCGTGAATTTGTAACTAATTCAGTTGTAATTCTCCTAGCGGTTTGCCCAGCTATAAATAGAATACGCGACCCGAGCAAAGGGTTCAACGCTTCCCAAACGATCCCATCTAGCTGTCAGTCTTTACACAAGAACGCTGAAGTCTTTAGGAACAACACCGTTCCGCCAGCAGCTGCCGTGCGTCAGAGATTCTTTTGGCGCTGGTGATATTCCTGCGCTCTCTCTAAATCCATTTGGAGAATTTGGGAGTTCTTTTCTTTGGAAGCTGTTTTAACACTGATAAACAAGATGACAGTCCACATGTTTAGATACAAGATTCGAGATATATAAAAAAATATTTAAAAAATGGCGAGTTAAGCTCAGGAGTAGAACAATTGAACTCCGACGCCTACCAGATAAATCGCTATACACGGAAACAGTAAATCCTCTTGCTAAGGTTGGAGTTTCTCACCCTCCCTGAGTCGCTGGAGGAGTAAAACTGTGGTGAGACGGTGATACGTAGACGACGAAAGTTTTCCACCGTTCGATCCTGAATGCGGAGATAACGACAATTTAGCATCTGCGAGAAGTAGTTCGCGTGCACGCACCTGCCGCAGATCCGATCGCGGCTCTATATACGTACTTCGTACATGCATGCGTGTCTCTCTAGTTGCTCTTCGTTATTTCATGCTAGAAACAAAAGCACCAAACAACACATAAATCAGACCAACACCCTTCCTCCTGCTGCCTCTGTGTCGTCGTCGACGCGTGGCCCGGGCACAAGTGTCCGGGCGCATCATGCAGAATATCCCCGTGCTAGGTACTTTCTCGATTCTTCTGCCACTTTCTTTGGAGCTGAGAAGCCCTCTGCGCGGTGGCCTCGCCGTCCACGTCGTGACCAGGATCACTAGGTCCACGTACAACGTACGTATACAACGTGTATAATACACGTTCACGGCTGGGGAGTGCTCGCCGACGTGGCCACCGACGCGGCCACCGCCTAGCTCCCGCAGCGCCCTATAAGAACGCCCACTCGTCACTGGCAACAACACAGCAACATCAGCAACCACGACCAGGCCAGTGTGATCTAGCCGGTTCTTGCTAACTGCAACTTCTCTAGCTAGCTTCCTCCTCTTCGTGCACTCTCGGCTGCTGTGAGTAATGGCGACCATGGTGGCCTTGAGCTCCTTCTCCGGTGCCGCCGTCGTCGGCCGCTCCGCCGCCCGGTCTGCGCTGGCGCCGCGCCGACGTGCCCTCGTCGTCAGGGCCCAGACCGAGGTGAGTTTATCGTCACTTAACTCTCTAGCTGACAGGATTGGTGCCACCACTGCACCACAACTTGTTTACGTATGTGTGCTGACTCACGATACCTGCAGCCGGACATGGATCCATCGAAGGAGACGAGTGCGTCGACCTCCTCCCCAAGCCCAAGCCCGAGCACGGAGGCACCCAAGCCTAAGCCCAAGGCGAGCACCTCGGTCTGGGACGCGCTGGCGTTTAGCGGTCCTGCGCCGGAGCGCATCAACGGGCGGCTGGCCATGGTCGGCTTCGTGGCCGCGCTCTCCGTCGAGGCGGCGCGCGGCGGCGGGCTCCTCTCGCAGGCCGGCAGCGGCGCCGGGCTGGGGTGGTTTGTAACAACCTCCGCGTTGCTCTCCGTGGCGTCGCTGGTGCCGCTGCTCCAGGGCGAGAGCGTCGAGAGCAGGTCTAGCGCCGCGTGGAGCGCCGACGCCGAGCTCTTGAATGGCCGCTTCGCCATGCTCGGCCTCGTCGCGCTCGCCGCCACAGAGATCATCACCGGCGCGCCGTTCATCAACGTCTGAAGCTAGTGTAGTGCATGCTATGGATTCTAACAATTGTAGCCATGCTAATTGTTGTCGCCACGTTCTAAGAATGGCAATTTGTAAACCTTATGCTTACGTTATTTTGATGTTTGTGTTAGTTTGAGTGCAGGGTGATTGCACCCAAATCTATAGTGCATATAAAACCGATCTATCTAATTGATGGTGTTTGTGAGATTTTTGGGACATGAAATTAGGGTTTGAATTAAAATGAAAATGCTTCCCTGCTTGCTACATAAGGATGTGTTTAGTAGCATGCACACACCCAGTTTGTATCTACTCATATAAGTCTATAGCTGTTTGATAGCCTAATTTTTTTGCTTCAGCCATGCTCGACTGGGAAAGCCCAAATCGACAATCGCAGCTCAGCCCTGCCCGCGCGATGCATCCGCTCGTGCAAGCCTGCCTGAGCTAGGGTTACCTCGTCTCCCCACCCGCGCTCCATTTCACGTGTCCCCGTCACGATCTCCCATCTCACATCTCGCATACGAGTTTAGCTTCCAGGAGTGAATTTTTGGTAGCTTGTGTTTAGGTGTTCCTTGTCCTAGTCGCAAACGTGATTAGTTTCCTAGTCGGTTTGAGTCAATGCGTTTGTGTATATAAACACAGGTTGTATCAAGAAGAGAATCAACACGAAGCAGTAGAAAATCTCCCCAAATCAAAGCTGTTGTGTTCATGTGTGCGTGTGTTCCGCAACTTGAGTTCTCCCACATGTTCTGAAGCCTTTGCTCGATCTATTCCAAAGCGTGACATGCAGCGATCCTAGGGTTGCGAAAGCCAACACTCCTGCTCGGCTTTGTGAGTTTTAGCTGGATTCGCGTTTTAATCAGATCTGTTGGCTGTTGCTAGCAGTAGAGCTGTTTGTGCAATTTGTTCTGAGTATTCCATATTCGTTTGATTTTTCAACATGCAACAGGCTGACGGAGTTTGGGAGAGCATGTGTATGTGTTTGGAGAGAGAACCGATAAGATTGAGTTATTTCACTAACGGATCGAAGATAATGGAATTGAGTTGTACGGTTATAATTCAGTATAAATACATCTCAGCTGTACTTGTCTGTTCATTTTTATTTATAAAACATAGAATAATTAATGGGATATTTTGCTCTCGCGTGAAGTTATATACAATTTAAGAGCAATCTAAACCTACTTCCATCGAAGTTTCCTTTTTACAAAAATTGTTTTATTATAATAAATAATTTGCAATCTTGTATTGTGGTGGTATCCTCACCATCGTATGGAGAAGGTAATCAAATCAAAATGAGATGTAGGCAACTAAATACACCCTGATTAATTTCAGCTCACTATATCTCTATCGATACAGACAACTAAATAACATCTAAGTTTAGCATGCCTTGACAATACAAGCAATCAAACACAACCTAGTTGCATATACTCAATATGTCTAGATTTAACATATTTAAGAGAGATGAAGCATGTCAGGATGGTATAAGCTGCCAAACGCACTTAAGTGGTTCGTTATGAGTTTGCACGGTTTGCATGTGTAGCCATGATTTCCGCGTAGGATTTTGACAGAATTTAGCAGTTCTTAAATCCTCTTTGACTTCTCTCTTCTTCTACTCAATCCTAATATCTACATCATGCACATGCCGCCGTCTCCTGCTCATTCTTCACTAAGTGCCGCCGCTGTCTTCCATCACCGTCGCCGTTATACCTCCACCGTCTCGCCACCATCCTCTGCTCCTCATCGTCGATCCATCTTCCGACCCCGCCCACCAGGAGCGCCGCATCACCGTCCCATCCTGCCCCAACCGCCACTATCACCGGTCCTGTTGTCGCCCCCCGCCATCCCTCTATGCTAGGGGAGGCACGGGTTTCTTCTCCGGTGCCGGTGCCTTCCACTTTGAACCCTCACACCCACATCCTAACCTCTTCGTCATCATTGTCTCCCCCTCGCCACCCTAACATCTTGTACTCGTTGTCGTTCCTGCTTCACCAGCAGCTCCGCCTCGCCTCTAAGATGAAGCTCTGGCGGTGGCTCCGACAGTCACAGCATGTTGATTGGAATTTTCTTCGCTTTAGTAAATCCGTAATAAATTTGGGATGATGACAATTCGGTTAGCCCCTTAATTAAATGCTAAATTTAGACTAGTTTTTGTCTTGCTTCGTACGTAGTGCTATAACCATACCGTGCAGATATACCAAAAATCTGTTGGGGTCTCTCACGCGAAGGTGCATAACGAGGCAACAAGTGTAATACAACTTGCCTATGCTACGCGAATTTTTTTTTCCAAATGTGACATTTTCTTCTCCCATTCGTTTTCTCCTGCTTGTTCTGGAAGGACTTTCTGACAAGGCATATGCATGCCAGGGTTCGTAGACGGGGTAATGTCGTGAAAGCAACAAAAAAAAATCATACCCACAACATCGATTTCATATTCAAACTTATGAGACATATAAGAGTGGCAGGTAACCCCTTTAACGAAAAATACATGGACTGAAGAATTGATCCGCGATTATGCCTCGTAAATTGTATGTTTACTTTGTTCCTCTTACCTTTTTTACACTGATTAGGAGGCTGGTACTCTCAGAGTTGAGCGTCGACGCCAATTTTAGTACGGTATAATTTCATTAACTGTCCCGATGGATGGTATATAGCACCAGCATTTGGATATATAATATATATATACATATTTTTTATTTGTGGGGAGCATTGAATATTTGATCGATCACGGCTCTATTACGTGTTTCTTCAAGTGCTTCTCGTTAGTTCCAGTTAGAGACACCCAAATCAACGGACAAATCACGCTAGAAACAAAGCTCAAATCAACCCATAGATCCATCGCACAAGACCCACAGATGTCCCTCTCCCATATCGTCGCTGACACGCGTGGCCCCATACACTCGTTTCGTAGGACGCGTACCACGGCAGCACGCACGCACGCACGCGTACTAGACTCCTGCTTTTTGGTGTCTTCTGCAACTTTTGATCCCCCTTTTCACGTTGGTGGCAGGCGAGTCCCCTGCATATGCACGGTGGTCTCGACGTCCACGGCACGGCTCCACCGTTGTGAACCGGCCTCACTCCACGTAGAACATGTACACGCGCTTGGTTCGATTCACGGCTGGGGTTCACCGTCACCGGCGGCCACCTCGTCACGGGTTCGCGCCGCCCTCCATATAAATCGCGCCCACGCGCTGGCATCGATCATCAACACAGCAGCAGCCAGCAACGTCCCGACAACACACAACAGCAGCCACAGTACACAAGTGATCATCTAGCCTGCTCTTGCTGCAGCTTCTGTAGTCTAGCTCGTGCACTTTTCGAGGCTCATTAATGGCGACCATGGTGGCCCTGAGCTCCTTCGCCGGTGCGGCCGCCGTCGGCCGCTTCGCCGCCCGGTCTCCGCCGGCACCGCCCCGACGTGCCTTCGTAGTCCGGGCCCAGAACGAGGAGCCGAGTGCACCACCACCCAACAAGCCCAAGGTACGTACGCGCACCACGGCGCCGTAGTTAATCTACGCATGCACGTGTCGCTCACTTCAACAGTAAGTTTCTGATATTTGTTCTTGCCAGGCGAGCATCTCGATCTGGGACGCGCTGGCGTTCAGCGGCCCGGCGCCGGAGCGCATCAACGGGCGCCTGGCCATGGTCGGCTTCGTGACGGCGCTCTCTGTCGAGGCGACGCGCGGCGATGGGCTCCTCTCGCAGCTCGGCAGCGGCACCGGGCAGGCGTGGTTCGCCTACACCGTCGCGGTGCTCTCCGTGGCGTCGCTGGTGCCGCTGCTCCAGGGCGAGAGCGCTGAGGGCAGGGCCGGGGCCGTCATGAACGCCAACGCCGAGCTCTGGAACGGTCGCTTCGCCATGCTCGGCCTTGTCGCGCTCGCTGCCACCGAAATAATCACCGGTGCGCCGTTCATCAGTGTGTAAAACGACTAGCACGTTTGGGGTCCGAAAATACAAGTTGTTCACATGTAAAAGGTAGTTAGCTACTAACCAGCTTTGTATTTTTTTCATGCCATCTATTGTCAATACTGAAGACAATTCATACAATCGGTTATTTCAGAAGTTGTCTCAAGGTACTTCATGTTCACAATGAGTCAAACGAGATAATAGCGTACAAAATCACAGTCGGCTTTGTTCCCTCTTATTTCCTATCTTCTCGGTACACGTGACGAGACGGAGAGTTAACTTGTTTCACATTTTGTACATGTCTTTATACGTTCACAGATTTTGTTTGAGTCGGCCATAATTTCTACTGGATTTTTAATAGATTGTGGCAAGTAAAATAGTCCATAATGTTCGACCAATCCATACAATTTTATTCATGTAGATCGATTACATCACAAGATGTCTGAAACTTGGGGATGGAATTACTCTACTCCGGTTTGAGAGTGCAATACTAGCAAGGCGGGTTCTAGGCGTCGATCGGGCGGGCGGATCATCCGATCAGCCGCCTCTTTAACTATTTGATCTCACTGAAGTAGGGATCTGAGACGTTCAAAACGTTGCAACCGAAAATTGCTGCGTGCAACAATTCTTTTATACATATGCAACATCACTGCAATTTTTTTGCCCCGCGATTCAAGAAAACCGTGAAAAAAACACTTGCAACATTTCAAATGAACTCATACAACAAAGTTTTATATGAATGCAAAAAATCCTCATCCAATGCAATAATTCGTGAAAAAAAGATCACAACACGTGTAACATAAAAGATTAACACGTGCAACATAGAAATT